>JANHGO010000069.1:8876278-8916533 GCA_024606505.1 Aquila spilogaster
TTGTTTTACTTCTGTACCTTAAAACTTACAGAGCCAACCTGCAGCAATAATAGGCACTAAAGCTCATTCTTTAAAGGAAAAAAAAATAATCCACTTCTATGTTTGTAATTAACAAATCTTACAAAACAAAAAATAATAGGACAACCTTCAAAACTACCCAAAACTGATGTTGATACCGATGCTTGGTCCTTAAGCATTAGAAAATCTCTCTGCTAAGCACTCCAAGGACCTCTTCTGGCAAGATCTTCATCTGCCTCAACTCCCATTGGTTTAAATGACAGGTCAGTGCATCCAGCACTTCCTACCCAGCACTCATCCTACACGGGCCACTTTAACCTGCATTTTTGTCACCCCCATTTCACAGTCAATGAAAGGAAAAGAAAACACATAGCAGAAGAGGCTGCAAACACTGATTAAAAACACTTATGTTACCAGGAGTCTAAGCTTCCTATTAACAGTCAGGTTGATTTTAGAGTAAAAAAAAAACGCATTCTCTCAGCAGCCCATGCCCAATCACAGTCACGAGTCTTCTGGCTCTTTAGTGGGGGGGAAACAAAATAGAACTGACATGACAAAGCTTAAGAGAAAGGACACTGCATATGCACACAGTTCAGGGGATATCAAGTCACAACCAACTCTCAAACTCCTGCATGTACTTCTTAAGAATGTCAGGGAGCTGGTAATTCTCTGATACCTATGAGATTTGGCCTTGCAACCAATTTGTTTAATTTGACAGCTTAGCATGGCAAAAAAGTGAAGGGTGCAGCACCATTTCTGGATGTGGCATTATTCTTACTGCGCTCCAATATTTTGCATATATGACATTTTGAAGGCGGATTTAGGTGCAAAGGTAAAAATTCTCCACTTTCAATTCACCTAAGAAACTAGAGACTGCCCTGAATTTTAAGCACCATTTCTTAGCCAGATTATAGAGATGTTTTTGGCTTTCTGCTCTTGCCTGTCTGCTCCTTCTTGCTGAGGAAAATGACAAACAGTAGTCAAAGGAGAGGAAATTAACTCTCACATAAATTTAAATTAATAATCCCAAAGTATCTCTCCTGCCCAGAACAGATACTGGGATACTGAGGCAGCTGTATAAAAATGACAGAAATTCCCATTCAAAATGAATGGTTTCTCAAATAAATTATAAAGAAAAATTAATACGAAATAAAAGTACTTCACAACTTCTGTCCAAAGTTAAACGCATTTACATTTAAACTCTTTAGTTCTTTTCCATATGCATTTGTGTATGTAAGCGCACACTCACGCATACACATACTTAATACAGTGCATTAACAATGTCAGTCAAAATAAAACTCGCAAATGTGTTAGGTTTTAGGCAGAAAGATCATAACACAAGTTATTTCAATTTGAGGAAAAATGACAGTATTAGCCATACTGTGTATATGATCTTATTGCTATTGCTATGTCTACGTGCATCAGATCACTTTCAATAGCTTCAATGCAAGTCTAAGGAACTCACCTACCCTTCAGAGAAAAGTCTGAATCTTTGAAATATTGTTATTTTTGCAGTCACATGAACTGTCCACATTTCATAGAAGAAATGAGGTGGACTACTACTAACACAGTAATGTTTAACTGGGTTTGGATCTTGCCATTTTAATAAGAACAGACATTTTCAGAGAAGCACAGATTCATGCATAGATAATCCATCATTTCTATTTCGGTAGTGCTGGACTTGAGCTGATGGATTTGAATATTGGTATTGTGGTGAACCATGCTCTTCAAAGGTTGGTGAAGTCCTGTATCTTATTGGGCTATCCACAGAAACAGCAGGAAGACTGTGGTCTTGAAAAGGTGTTGACTGAAAATGCTGGTATTTCTGGAAATTATCCAAGTGGCCCTTGTTAACGCCTTGGCTCCAGGGCTGCCTGTACGGTTCATGTCTATACATGTAAGCAGCATCTGGCCACTTTCTGTCTTCTGGTAGATAATCCACCGGAGGCATTATGAATTTGACACCTGTAGGGGACCTCGAGTTGCTGGTGTAGGCATCGACAGGGGCTACGTCTATCCGAGTAGGGGCTGGTGAAAGAGGATTTTGGCGACTGGCAGGATAGGAATTCACTTGTAATTTATCAGGGGAATAATCTGCTGAAATAAAAGAGCCATATGGCCTACCAGAAGGGCTGGTTCGATTCCCATGATAATGAAGAGGTATAGAACTTGTATTGCTTATGCTGGAGATATGCTTTGGAGAATTTCCATGATAAGTAGGAGGATTGCTATAAGATGGCAGCGACTGTTTTGCATTTAGTCCATGAGGTGGTCCATCAGATTGCAATGAATATTTTGGAGATCGGGGTTGTGAAGCAAAGGTGTAATTGTTGGACATTTTTAATGGAACAGGTATTTTTTCAGTTTGTTTTCTTGGACTGTTAGTATATGCTACATGCCTAGGACTCTGTGGATGAACTCTCTCAAGCATCTCTTCAACAAGATTCTCACTCTCATTATCAGCTTCTGGAACATTGTCATACTGTGATGCATTAGACCCACGCTTACCTTCATCAGCATCCAAAACCCTCATCTTTTGTTTTACATTCAAAGGCTGTGTTTCTGTTGGACTTGGTGGTGAACTTGAAACAGAATGATTTATTGGCCTTCCTTTCACCTCTGCAGTAAGTTTCATTGTCTTTTCAATTATTTTGATATCAGATGGTTTATTCCACTTAGGTACAAATTCCCTTCTTGTATGTGAAGTAGCATTAGAATTTTGGTTAGCAGCTGCATTATCATATTGTTTTGAGTTGTCTTGCCCTGTTGGCTGAGGTTTTCTTCTGGCATCTACCTCATTTTTAGACTGACTACTCTGTGTGTCTATCGGGCGAGACTTCTGCTGTTTTAAGGAAGGTTGTTTTTCCAATGAATTAATTCTTTTTCGGTTATTTGGTGAATTTTCTGGTTCTTCTACAGGGGACGGTCTCCTCTCTGTCCTTCTTATTGTTTGTGTACCAGTGCTATTCTGTCCATTAAGCATTGGAGTGGAATTAAGCATAGCAGGCTGAGGTCCTGATGGAATTTGCCCCAATGGCTTCTTTGGAAATTCATCTTCTTTACCTAAAATAAGAACAGGAATAACATAAATTCACATTTGAACAGAAGTCTTATTTGATCTGTTGGTCATGCAAGTAAAAATAACTAATTCAGTTATCTAGGCCTCTCTCTGGGTCACCATTCTGTCAAACCTCAAAGGTGTTTTATTGAGACTGAACAAAGATTTTATTTAGGCTCTCATCTTAACCAGTTATTCTACTAAAGTCCCTCTAAAGTTGATGCATTCTTGGCAAGCTTTTGCACATTGACAACACAGCAGCAAAAATAAATAAACAAAAATCATTTCCCTACATAATATTTTGGCTGCATTACCTATTCTGTATGTACCCCTCCATGCACTGTCCCCATCTAATTACATAAACCACTTTCTTCACTTTAAAGATCCTTTCTGATACCCCTCTTCTAATCCACCATCTTTAATTCACTCGTCTTTTACTGTTTGCCTCAGTAAGCTGTGCTCTCAGCTCTGCACTTATGTGTACAACCTCTCTAGTAGACATTTTTGTACTTTCTCTCACTACTTTTCAGGGCAGTTAACATTTATTAACTCCTGCACAGTTATGTCTTCATTCTCCCTCAGTCCCTGTTTAGGAAATGCCATGTATTAGAAATCTACACCATAACTAGAAGATTCAATACAGAATCACCATTTTATTCAGTTAAGTTTTCTATCAGAAAAATTCTGTATCAAGATGTCAAATGAGTGTTCAGCAGGCAAATCTCACCAAACGCTAACAGCATCATTTACAGAACTCTGACACTTCTGGCATATTCTCCCGTTTCTGAGTCCAATACATCACAATAGCCAGTGGTAAACATCAGTTATGTGGGGACTCAGAATAACCCATACTGCCACTACAGAAAGAATAAAGACATGTTTAATTGCTGAATTTTGTTTGTAGAACAGATTACATCGAATTTTGCACACCAGACTCTCCTTAGCAGGCAACACTCTTCATGTTCTTAGCCAAAGTCTTTTATCACATCTAACTTGCACATAACTTCTTTAATTGTATAATACACTACTTTCCCCATTACAAGTAGAAAAGGTCACATGCTTCACATTACATTTATTAATCTGAATTTTACTTGATGTTCAGCATTTCCAAAAATGAACAGCCTTTTAAAGTCAGCATAGCCAAACAAATCCTACTGTGCATCTATTAGCAAAAGCTCTACTGTACAGAGGAAAAAAAATACGGCTACTCTTAAATGTTATGCAAAATAAACGATGTAGAACAGCTATAATTAAGTTTAATTTTTTCTTCTTCCTCCTTTAAGACAAGAATTATCAATCTTCCTCCATCATCAAAGATCTCAAAGTTACTTAAGATCTTGAAGATTTTAAAGTTAACGTCACTCTTTCTAGTTATTTGTAATTAAAATTCCCTTTAATTGTCTATAAGGGTTCATGTGAGTAAAGACACTTGAACATCTCTATCCCTGATGTGAGCGCTGCACTAAGAAAGAGAACCATATTCGTTTTTACAGTCGATAGTATGAGTTCAATCACTGATGACTGGTTCATGCTAGAGGTACACAGAGGAAAGCCAGCAGCCAAGGTCAGTGTTATTTATTATAACAACATAACAAATTATCATCACGGATCAGTTGCTATATAAACTAAATGAAAACTTACACTTTGTGCCAGATAGGACATAGCAAGAAGACAGCAGAGAGAAATACAATGATGCTATGTGTCATGACAACTAAATAAAGAGTACTTAAAAAATATAGCCTCATTTTGCCAAACAATTAAACTACCCTTCTCTTGGTATTCAGAGTCTTCATAGAAGGCTGAAGTTCATACAGAAACACAGCCTTTCCTTTAGAGATACACAGCTTCAGAAACTTAATTTTATATGACAAATCCTACCTACCCAAGTTTTCTGTAGAAAAACTTTCCACTCTTATTTTCCCCTAACTACCCTCTGCTCAATTATGACCAAACAAGTATTAAGATACACAAACCTAATCTCTTATATTGAAAGTACTCATTGTCCGCCTTGCTATGCCTTGGCAAATAAAGTTACTCATGAAAAGTCCCCACCCTTCCAAATGGAAGATTCTACGTGTTAAATACTCTTACATAATTACACACCTGGCATACTATTCTACAAGATACGCAAGAGAGTGCTAAAGGTTATGTGGTAGGGCCTCAGCATCAGGTACCAATGAGTGGGTCTTGGAAATAAAGCATCACAGTTTGTTCTCCATCTCTGTGGGGGCCCATGATTCACAAATCAAGCTAAAATCTGAAGCAGGGATCTGTAGATTTGCACTCCCCAGCAGTGCATCACTAGCAAAATAGAAGATGAATGAGTCGCATGGATGCTGCAAATGAATGATTTAACAGCTCTGCAACATTCTCTCCTCTGCAACAATCTCTTCAAAATTGTCCATTACTGTCAGTTTGGCAAAAGGCATTTGCACCATTTAGGTTCCATCTGCACCCACAAACACAGTGGCAAGCAAAAACTGAAGATCCCATCTTCTAAATAAAACCGAATTTTGTCCATAATAAATATCCCTAGTACTGAAACAACACGTAACAATGCTTTCAATCTCACTAATCCTAATTGTTAAAATAGCATGAAGACTGAATAAAGAAACAATACTCAAGGTACACACCAGATATCTGTCATCTAAATTACACAGAATACAGCCTTTATATGTTGCTACATGTATAACCTCCATGGCAGTTACAATATGCTATTAGAAAATGGTTCCTCAACAACTGTACTTTATTTAATTTCTGTCCATGTGTGCCATAACTATTTTAGTAAAATGATTTTTAATTCCATCCTTATAATTCAGCCATTCAGGCTATATGAAAAAAACCTGAACACAAGATCGGTTCCTCTAGTTCCTGCAATGCTTCCTTCATTTGTATAAAGATGTTAAAGGCATGAACAAATTTCCTTCTAGCTTTTACTCTCCTTTGAAATATGGTCATACAATTAAGGTGGGTTTAGTGGGAGTGTTTTGTTGGTTTTTTTTAAATTTCAAACACTTAAGGTTTCTTAATTACCATTAAGCTCTAACAAAACCCACATGAGAATACTGCAGACATTCTTACTGCATTCTATCTAGGCTGCTTTGAAGATTGCTTTCTGTCATCTTTCCTTTACATCTGAGGGTAAAAAAACATGTTGCAATTAGGTACGTGTGGTCCACACTGTGGTCCACACTGTTTAGACAATGTATGTTACAACATGAATTACAGGTGTGAAGTAAGTATCAGAAGTCTTAACATTTCTGCTGTGAAACTTCTAAAGCTTGGAATTAATTCGTGTACCGAGCAATAAGCAAAGTGTTCCAAGACAACAATAGTTTATTTAGAAGAAAACCTTTGCATTCTAACAGCACTATATCAGCCCTCTACCTTTTAATAGGTTTGTAATATTGGAGCTTAGAGTTCTCACAGAAAGCAAAAGCATGGCACAGTGTGTATGTGTGGAGGGAGGGGTCAATGAGAAAAACAGCTCTAAATCTTAGCCACAAAGCTTCCTCAGAATTTGTTTTAACTTGACTTCAGATAAATCAATCAGCTAAATCAACCACATTTGCATCTGCGACACTAGGAAAGGGCATACTGCTAGAGATGCTCAGTTTACTAACCAAAGCTACAAAGCACACACTTATATCTGTTTCAAGAAATGCTTCAGCTATCATCACCTCCTGCCATAATAAACATTGGAAGGAAAGAAGTAGTATAAGGATCCACGGTGCTGCAGCACAAAGACATCCCGCAAACTTGTCACCTCCTAGAGGAAAACCAATTTGTCTAATTAGACTACAAAAAAAAAAAGATATTTAATTCTTATTTAAATATACAGATACATACACATGTAGAAACATGCATGCAGCTGCCACTTCCAGTGGAACTACCAAAGTACTTCATTCTTTAAAACCTAAGTATCTCCTGAAGTTTGGAAAAGTCCATGCAATTAAACAGGTAGAGGATAATCATATCTACAGCATGTACATTAATACAAGAAAACATACCTCAAATGCTTAAAACAGCATGCAGACTATGCCTATGAATGCTTTAAGCAGTCCGATATTACCAAAAATGGAAAGAAAAAAACATGATGCTGCATGCAGGCAAGAAAGAAAGAAAGAAAGAAAGGAATAGAAGCAAAAAGCAGAGGAAAAGAAACCACAATGCAAAAGTAAATGTAAGAAATTAAATCACAACAAACATCTCTACTGTTAAGAGGTACACAGATACATTGCCAGAGAAGCATGCAAAAGCACCGGTTCTACTGACAAGCTGTGTATCTTTTATCTCCCCATTTTCCACTCCAAATATGCCTAATGCCTCTCATGCAGCTCTCAGCCATCATCTTTTCTGTGACAGCTAAACTCATTGTTCACATTTCTGAGATCTGAACATGCAGAAATTTTATTTGGATGTTTTCAAGGACGTTAAATTGAATCTGCTTGTGCTGTTAACCCTAAGTCTGAGCTAATTCACATACCTTCCTGTCTGAAGCTATATTAACGTTGGGACTTCTGAATCCTACTAACAGTAGTTCTGGGACAAGTAATCTTCTGTACAATGTATGTTTACATACAAGACAATTTAAACTGGGATGTAAGACAAAGCTGTCCAGTTCAGCTGGTGGTTGTTTTGTCAGCAACCTCCACAATCAAACACGTCTTTGTCTCTGGAAGCTACCTGGGCAACCAGACTTTTTTCCAGGCTGACAATATTAGCACAAGATGCAGAAGAGCATCTTCTCTCCCCGTCTTCCTTCAATAAAACAGCTTCCCAGACACAGCTTAGTTACTGGCTTTCCCAAAAGACAACCATAATAGCTTACATTAGAATTTACAGAGCTGTCACTATAGGATTTTCTATTTTTCCTTCAAAAGAAAGGTAGTGATTGAGTTGGTTTGTATACAGCATAGAATAAAATAAGTAAATGATGAAGAAAATAAGGTAAAAAAAATGGGAGAGAAAGGAGAAAAATGGAAGTAGAGGGAGAGAATTTAAATGGAAAAAGAACAATCAGGTGCTTGTTTGCAGCTGATAAATATATTGCCTAACATGAAAAGGAGCAAAGCAAATATAAACAGATCTGATAAAAAAATTCAAGTCATATTAAAGAAAGTTTTGGTCTATTGACTTACTCCTGCTCTAGCAAGTCTTGGTCACCACCCAGTGGAAGTCAATCTCAACTACAAGACATTTACAGATAATTGCTTCAGGAGGCATTAACAGCCTCATGCATTGAATAGCAGACGTATAATTGGAGTAAAGTGCTTTAAGTGCTCTCTCTGGTGAATAGCAGTCTAGTCCTTAATTTCAGGACCAGAATACATGCACTCTGACTGTTCTAACACAGTTTTCAAGGATGGTAATGGTCATAAAAACAACTCTTAAAATGACATCTTGATATTTTGCATTTATTTTCCATCAGTGATTTCCCATCTTACTTCTTCAGTTTACAAGTCCAGGTAAATTTTAAAGAAATTTAAGTGCCCAAACCAAAAGCTCAAACTGGTGCCTGAAAGTTGCTCTCTCTTCCTCCTCCTTTTATATGCCAGGAGGAGATGCTGAAATGAAATCCTGCTTGACAACTTGATAATGGTAGAACAAAATACACTCCTTGCCTTTCCAATACTAGGTCAGTTTTGTAATACTGACAATAACAAAAAAAATATATTTTATGAACATCTTCATTTAGAGAAATAATAGAAATGTTAACAAACTCAGTCACTGATCAGAAGCTGTGCGTTTGTAAATGGTCTTCATAAAATAAAAACAAAAATAAAAAAAATCGTGGAAGTAACTACTTCATTTTATATCCCTAACTCCATGCTTCTTCCAGGAAATACACTTTCTTGTGCTATGAACAATAACCAACAGAGCTATCCAGATCATATTCAACAAAAGCATGCAAGTTTTAAACAGTAAGCATTTTTTAAATGATGCAAAGCCTATGTCCAAAATTGCTGAAAACAATATACTAATTATATTAGTACAATTCTATATGCCAATTTCCTTCACAGCACTCTAAGACCATACCACATAAGAACCAAGGCAGAAAAATTAGTTGATTAAAATATGAAGTGCATCGTATAAACTGCTACTTGTGTATTCTTCAAGTACAAGTGAAAAATCCAAAATTCCTCTGAAACAAAACACAATCAAAAGAGATACACCATCAGAAACACAAGTCAAGCTGACTTACATTATTTTGGCTGTCAAAAGATGTATTAAGAGCAGAAAAACATTATTTAATAGAGTATTTACGTATTTCTGCACTGTCACAGGTGAGTATTTAAATTAGATAAATATTCACATAAAAACATTCATAACAAGTTTACTGAAACCTACCTCTAAAGATAAGTAGCTGGTATACATTTACAAACTTAAGATATAAAATTCAAATTTTGCTAACTGTCTCTAAATATGGAAAAGACTGAGAGAACTAGAAGAATGTAATCAGAGTTTAATACAGGTGTTACCAGGCACTAAAATAGTTCTGATAATCAAAAGAACAATGGCAGATTCCAAATTAGGCAATATTTCCTTAAAATTAAATGTAAGACATCTGTTCTGATATAAAGCCTTTTCCATTGCTGTAAGGTCTATTAAATTTCCATTTAACAAAAAAAAAAATCCATCCCAGGGTCTCTCTGTCCTCTCTTTCCAGGACATCTTGTATCAAAATGTGGGGCATTCCAAGAATTTTGCTGTTCCTTTAAATAAAAGACAGGAAAAGAATCTGCATCAAGAATTTTTGAAAAACAATGGCATATACTGAAATTCTTTTCACCATCCTTGAATGAAGGGATTTGCTTACTCTGCCTCAGATCTGGCTCCTTGAGGAGATATGAATGAACAGGAGTCATATGAATTTAAGTGTCTGTGCTGTTCAAGAACCTGCTGTGAAGTGGACACCCTTCATAATGTTCCAGTCAACCTAGAAAATACTAATTGTCTTTTATACTAAATCTGCTTGAGGATATGTCAGAGAAGTACCTTACAGGACTGTCTACTGTATAAATGTCACAGCCCGCCCCTCTGAGAGCTTGACAATAAGCAGCATGCTTATCCATTCCATTTTCTGTCTCCATACAGTCACTGGAACATAGATGCCTAACTTGGGTTTTGAGAAGAACAAGTTATGAGCCATTCTGTGAAGGCTGTAGATGCTAACTGCAGACCATCCTACCTAGATCAGTACTTAAAACTAGAAATTACCAGAGAAAGGTATAAAAATCTGTGGTCTCCTTTATGTAAAACAGTCCCAGTACTGGCAAAGGCATTTAGCTGACATCCAAAATCAGGCTGATCAATACAGCTGTGATCCTGGAACATCAAATGTTCTGGCAGTGCACCTTAAGGATTTTATCAGAGACAAAGTGTTTAACAAAGTCCCTTCTCTCCTCTGTGCTCTGAAGGAAAAAAAGGAACTCCTAAATACAGTGGAAAAAGCCATGGAAGAAGCAAGCCAGAGAAAGCTACATTAGACATAAGCAGCCATCTACTTTAAAGTAACACAAAAATTACCACTTTTAATACTCTACCACTGTTTATTAGGGCAGGAAAATCCATACAGCCTAACAAAGGATGCCAGATGGAAAATTCCACAGAGCTCAATTAGCTGTCTGCTATTCCAGGATGACTGATACTGAAACAACTGTAAGATGGAGATATTTTTCGATCATTCATTTTTACTTTAGTTCTTAGAGATGTAATTGTTGCTCAGTGCAAAAATGTATAAGACAGGAAGTAGTACTTTGATTTCAGCTGAGAAAATTAAAACAAACATCCTTTTCTCAGGCTATAGTGAATACTTAAATGAACAGTTTGGTACTTTTGCGCATATTACTGCAAGACATATAATGATTTCATAAATTTTATATGAAATTAAATGGAAAACAGTAAAATGAGACTGAAGGTAGAAAAGATAGTAGAATGAGACAGACGCGAGCAAAGCTGAATGTCTATAGAATCCTGAGAACTTGTGTAAAAACATTACTACCTGATGATAGTGATTAGTAAAACCAAAATGAAAATAAAAGAAGAAAAAAAAGACTTGTGAAATTCATATGAAGAACAATGAGGTAGCTTCACTTAACTACAGATAAAGCAGAGAAATCAACCAGATTTCCAAGGATTAGGATAGAGGTATTTCATATTTATTTTTCTGAAAGGCTAAGTAATGTTACCACTAAGTCCTGGCAAAAGTACCCCACAGAGAGGCTTTCCCAGGCTACTTTGAAATGAAAAAAGAAAAGAGCTCCCTTCCTCATCTAGCAACAAAATATACTTCACTTTAGCATTGTTTTTGTTACTTTTTACTGCTCGACCTTCCTCACTCATGGTGCAAAAAAAAAGACATTTTTAAAGCAACTGATGTTCCTTTAGCTTTCCAAAAGAAAGAAACAATGTGGATTAAAACAATGACTGTCCTGCCAGCTAGTCATGTCAAGACTCAGACATACAAAACATGAAACCATACAACCCACACTCAGTTTCAAGATGACGTGTTCACTATTCACTAACTTTCGCTTTTGGTTTATGTAAGACAACTCCCTGTGTCTCACAGTTTCTGTTACTGCATTACACAGTATCCACTTCATGGCCCTTAAGGTCACATACAGCCTTTAATTGTTTTTTAAGACTCAGTATTCTCAAACAAAATTTCACTTGAAGGCATTTTACATTCTCCCAAAAGAAAAACCTTAAAACATAAATCAGTTAGGAACTGCCTTCATTTATTTATTTTTCATTCCAGAAAACTTACAGTCAATTCTGTATTTTCCACGGAAACTCTCACTGTAAGTTGTGTCTATGTTATTTTCCAAGGTGGAAAAAACATGAATTATATCACATAGTAAACTACAAGATCTACCATAACTATTCAGCTACCACTTTTTCAAGTAGAAAACAGACAACCCACACGTGAAATTTACTTGACCACATCCATGAAAAAACTACTCAACTAAAAATAAGTTGAGTTTCCGAAAGGCGGCAAAAAATCTTCACTGTGTACACGCAATCACTGATAACTCAGTATTTAAAATGCAACAGAGAGCATTTCAATGCACCTATCTTCCCCTACCACGGTGGAATTGAATTGAAATTGAAGCTAAAAGACAAAGTTGTTCATTAACATATTTACTCACACCCAGTCACCATGATCAAGCATCAGCTGAGACAAGATATCTAACAAAGGCTGACAATTGAAGAGCAGTGCTGAAAAGTGCAACTTGCTCTGAAGAATTTGAAAACTCTGCAACCTAGCTTAGGAAAAACAGAGAGAAGCAGGATGGGAAAGCTGTGATTGGAAAGGGGAAGAAGCAGCATGAGCAGTAACACAAAGAAGAGTTGTAGACTCGCTGAAAAAATAAGTATACGGATTAGAAGAAACAAGAAGAATGATGAGGAGACAAGCAGGAGCAAGACTTAGACCTCTGTTTTGGGTGGTAGAAGGCATAATGGGAGATGTGTTGCAAAAAGTCAGAATGAGGGAAAAGCATAAGAATGGGGAGGAAGAGAAACTGGGACAAGAAGCCAGTATGATGGGAAACAAACACAGAGTGTCTGACATGAGCCTGAAAGACAAGATCTAAGAACCAGAAGAAGCGTATTTTTTCTGATGAAGAGCCCTGAAACCCCAAAACTGCATGCAATAAGGTGTACTGAAACAGAAAAATGAAGTTCCAGAATGAAAGAGCTTCAAGAATAAACTATCACCAGACTACATTAACTTCTGAACACTAACCATAACAACTTAAAAGTTAAGGTTGTTTCTGCCAGATTTTTTTTTAATTTTAAAACCTGTTTCTTTCTCACATACTACTTTACAAACTAACAAAGATAAAAAAGAACTAAGCATAATCACAAGAAAATTCAATTCAAATACTGAGGATAGAAAAGTGATAGAAAAGATAATAGAATCTCAGTACAGAAAGAAGAGAACCTATAGACATTTCTTGAGTAATATCCTGAGAAACAACACTCACTGCCCTGCAACTGAACACAACACATGAGCACAAAGGCTGAGCAAAAGTGAAGAAGATAATTCACTTCAACACCCAGAGGGTGTATCACTTGCAAAAAATTGAAAAACTGGATTGTACCAACTATTTGACCTGATGTTTGTTTCACAGCTATTCAAGCTAAAAAATTATTTGTATTCTCAGACAACAGTGTTGCTTCAAATAATTGGAAATTGTGATATTTCCATTTTATCAATCAAAGTTACCAGATCAGGGATGTGTCATCAGCTTGTAATCAGTAAACAAAACAACGACCAAAAAAACAGCAAACTCATGAAATGAAGGGTGTTGCTTTTACACTGTAAAATATTCTGGAAGAAATAAGCATGCAGAGATGAAGAGACAACCATTTTTATAGTCTTTTAACAGCATGAGTTAACACTTTAAAAATGGACAAAGTGTAAAAAGCTCTAAGTATCTAAATCTGCATCTTTATGAGTATCTTACCAGCTACTGGTAAATCCAACTTTGCTCGTTTCAATTCTGATATAGAATTTTGGAGCTGTTCTATTACATAGTCATCTTCATAGAAGAAATCCTTAGCTAGAGTCTCCTGCAGAAATTCTACAAGCTCTTCCATTTGTAATTTCATCAGATGTTCTACACAAGAAGAAAATACTATTATAAATAAAATATCATGATTATGAACAAAATTTCAAAAATGTATGTACAATATCAGATGCTTTTGTTGCTAAAATAGAACAAAGGCATATTAATTAAGCAGAAAATAGAATTCTACACTAAAAATCTACAGAATGCATCAGAAATTCACCTGCAAATTAATACAGAAATGTTTTCTACATATTAATCTCTACTCAGAACTATGTTTTCCAAAAAGTGGCACCTTCTAAAAACTAAATACAAGTCATCTGCCTTCAGTCTGCTTATGTTAAGTCCAGCAGTTCCAGATCTTCATTTTTCATCCCGCATCCCCAACTTACAAAACACTGGTATAGATCTTTACAATATACATCACTTATTTAAAAGCTTTCAAAAGCAGTAAAACAATTTAAGATTTGACATTTATGGTATCCTCATTTACAACTGAATTAACTTCCAATGAAATGGTTATGGCAGTTCAGAACCATTGCTTCAGGCATTATTTGCCACTTCAATTAATTCAGGTCATATTTTGAAAGCTATTTTATAGTTATCAGATTCTTTTTCTTTCCCATTTTATACAGCTGTAAGGCCATGTTTCCCATACAAATGTTTTGCTTTCAAGGCTGTAACTGCATGCTAATACAATTTAAGGAGGATAAACTAGTGAGCAAGTTCAAACATCAACTCTGTAAAGAGTTCTACATAGACTTCTAAATTTACATAGAGTCAACTCATTTCACTAAAAAAATGCAAAAGCAGCACAGGAAAATGGTATCAAACTTGAGCTACACAGTATCACCCGGAGAAATGTCTAAGGATATTTAGAAGCTAACATCCATTCTCAGAATTGGAACTTCACATGCTATGGGGGCAGGCATAGATGGGCAAGCATAAATGCTTTGGACAATGCCTTTTGTTCAAAACTCCAAATCTTATTTTTCCTGTCAGAAAAAGATGGAAGAAAAGACCATTCGGTCAGACTACCAAAATTCTGCAAAATTTAATGACGTTCTTAGACAAAAGACACTATAAAATAAGATATAACACTGGTGGATCATGTTGCTGAATTGTTGCTGATAAGAGTTTCAGGTATTTACAGGCACGAGATATCAGCCTTTTTCTCTCTGGATTCCTTTAACACTTTTTTTAAAAAAAACTTATAGTGGCTAGAAAGCCATTTTCAGAGCATGCAACTATAGAACATTTTTTCCCCATTTTATAACTAGCAACAAAGCTCAACCCAGGCTGATGTTTAAATAACTTTCTTATTTTACTGAGTAACTTCCATTAAAACACAAATACAGAAAAATACATTTTTAATTTTTTATGGTGCAACTGTATTTGTCTAATCATTTATGATTAAGTAAATCAAGCGTGATTTTTGGGCAACCATAATGCCATCTGGAAGCCCACTGAAAGATGGTACAATTTTTTCTTTGACAATCACTCACATTAATGAATGAAAGACTTTGCTCTTCTTGTTCATAAGGAGAGAAAAACACTTGTCATGAATTACATAAGGCAAAGAGGAAACTAAGACTTTCAGACAAAATAAGAACAAAACTAGCTGAAAGTCTATTTAGCATTCAAGTGCTCAAGAGATTTCTTACTTCTATGTATCTTCAGAATTGTGTACGACATAGCAGTGAGAACTCGCTCTCCTTCAAGTATGTAGATATCCCATATCCTGAGGCTTAACGTAAAGGGAGTCTGCAATGGAAGAATCAAGTGTGAAAACAGTCTATTCAAAACACAATTGAAAACAGAAAAAGAAAATGGAAAACATACTCACGCGATCAAGGAAACATTGGAAAAACCATTTTGTGGTGTAAAAGCTGGTGGACATCTCCTGTGAGTCCTGTAAAAACCACAGAAGTTTTTAAAACATTCACAAAAATCAAGTAACACTTTGTAATGTCCATGAAAAAAACATTTTACTCAATGGCCTTGAGGCCAGTGTAGTCAGTATTTTTTGGCTACATTAAATACTTTTGCTTTAATAGAACAAACATGATTTCTATCCTTACAGTTCTTCTTCATAATTTCAAACCTTAAGAAATACATCTGGAGATGCAGAGGCATTAGCATATTTAAGGCCTCCATCTTATTCTTGTGACAGAAATAGCAGAAGATTAAGTCCTCTCTCAACAATAAATAAATAAATAAATTCAGAGGAGCTTTTGCCTCCTTTGAGCATACAAAGGCCTCACAGAGAGATCTTGACAAATGGGAGGGCTGGGCAACATGAGGTTTAACAAGACCAAGCACAGAACCTCAAAAATGTTACTTATAATGAATTTAATTGCTCAACTAAAGGGTGCAATTCCTCTAGAGCTTACATAGTCTACATGGCATGTCAGCCCAAGGACAGAGCCTCTCTACACTCCTATGGAGCTCTTTCATTGTTTGCACAGGTAGAGAAAAGGGCAGAGTATATGCTGAAAAGCTAACTAGTTCTGAATTTCAGTTTTGGAGTAGTGTATTCTACGCCTGTCATATTAAGATTTTCAGGAAAAAAAAAATCAAGTATGCAAATACTGAGTAAGCAAGGGATCAAATCCCTCTGGTGCATCTGTAGGCTTTATCTTTCAGCAAGTTAAAATAGGTTCAACTTAGTAACGTATTCACATTGAAATTATGGAACATTAGACAACCTCAAAAATCAGAGCAAGACAATAATTCTAGACAAGAATCATCATCCGACACATACTTCAGTAGCTACAACTTTAACTTCAGAGTCAAGTCAGGTACAGAACTGGCCCTAACTTACACTTTTTTTCTAACCAGATCTGCTCAATTACATGTTATGAGCAAGTCTTACAGCAAATAACTTAGAAAGACATTAAATTCTCATTTAGAAGAGGCACACACTAGATGCAGTTCATCACTGCCAAGGATCTAGACTGCTCCCAAATTGCTAGTGGTTTATTTTCTGTTTCGTTTGGCTTTTGTTTGTGTGCATGCCTGCACCAGTGTGTTTTGTTATTGTTGATGGTAACAGCTCACCCAGAGTGCACAATGACTTCATCTATAACGAAGGGAACAGCACCTCTGCCTCATAGCTTTACTTTTTTTCCTTTTTGCCTGCTTTAAGGTATCCTTAACCTAGTGGGTTAACTTGAACTGAAACAAGGCAGCAGGTTATAAATTGGTATTACTTTTATTGTGAGTACTTACCAAATGCTGCTTAAGTTTGGACAAAAACTTATTCAGTATTTTGTCATGATGTTCTTGAAACCTCAACAGTTTTGGAAAACCAGGAATAAAAAAACCTAAGAAAAGAAGCCAACCATGAAATGCGTTTATTTACTATAAAGACAGTGACATGAAAAAAAAAAAGGGAATTCAGCGCTCTGAGAATATTGCTCTTCTATAGACCACTGGATCTGAACAGATATTCATAGCAATATTCTCAAGTCCATGTATGGATATGCACATATTTCTGCTTAAGCGACTACAGTAAAACATCAATACCTTCCCTTAGTGACTATTATTAGATTAGTAATGGTAGATAACATCAGTCTGAATCAATCCCAAGCTTGTCTCACTATAAGTCTTCAAATCTGAAAAAAAACCATCCTGTTTAATTGACCATGGCATCTTAAAAAAGGTGCCTACGTAGAGCTCCCTTCCAGGTAGCAAAATCAGATCCACTGATTTGATATATAATGAATTGATTTAAACTCATTTCCCAAGACATGTAAAATTTTCTGTGATCACTGAGGAGCTCAACATTCAACACAGCTGTATTTTTATGGCTTTCGATTACTACTAGATCTAGAGATATAGGCTTGAATAAGATTTTCTTAGTCTGTGTTATCATTGTGTAAAGCTCCAAGCAAGTCTTTGATTCTTTATAAATTCAAATTTCTTGTATGACATTGATCCCTGTTTCAGATAATTTTTTTTTTCTCAAAAAGGTAATAGCTTTGTAGATGTACAAAAGAAAAAAAGCCAACTAGCACACTGAGTTAAGAACACTGAGCAGGATAGGAAGCTACCGCAGTATAAGAATGTCTTAAGGGAAAAGGAGCCAGAGCCTGCTGAGAATTTAAAAAACAAAAAACAATCCACAACCAAGTTCTAGATACTAATTTCTTCTTCAGGTGTCCAAGAACTTTCCAACAGCTTTCTGAATCACTATATCATTAACAAAAGATGCTGGAATTCCTGTAGCTGTTCCATCCCTGTGGGCATGCAATATGCATAGGTCATACTAAATTTGACATGGAAAGAGAGAACAACCAATAATATAAGAGTAACAAGACAGAGTGTGGGAAATGCTGTATGAGGCAAAGAGATAACCGAGAAACTCAACATTAATGCTTACAGTGTGATATTTTTTGTTTTTTTTTCTTACTATGAATTCCTGTCCTGCCAAGTGATAAAATAGCTGTAGTGTTATTTAACACATTCTGTATTAGTTTTCCACTAGTATTTTATTGTTATATAGACATCTACATAACCAGCTTCCAACTAGTTACATTCCTTTAGAGATTAAGTGGAAAGGCAACATCTGATTTTCATTAAGAACTATTTGAAACCACACAGAAAAACAATTATTAAAAAGTATGTGAGCTTTGGTAACATCCAATGGGATCCCAGAATAAAGCTCCAATTATGTTTCGTATTGAACATACACACATAACAGTATGGTTCCATTTTCAAATAATTCACAGCTTAAATAATCAGGTTGAAACCTAATATACACTAAGTAATGTGAAACACCATACCATGCATAGCATGCTTTGGACCCGAGAGAAGTTTCACCAAGGCCCAGAAGGCATCTTCTTCATTCATGTACATTAGGAGTAAAGCTGTGATCTGGCTCATTCCCTGACAGTATCCAACTTCCTGAAAATCACACAGTGAAAAATATTAAATCCCAAAAGCAAAAGCCCCACATCCATGAGCTGTTAGCTTTTTTTGAGCTAGCATAGCAAAGAGTTTGCTTGTCCTGATGGCATGCGGCATTCCCTAATTATGGCACCACCACAAGTACTTGATTTCTAAATATCTAAAATATTGACAGATAGAAGGGACGATGCTCAACAATTCCTCTGAAAAATAACCAGGAACTCTCATTACAACTCTCTACCAATGCACTAATCAGGTTTAATACTAATAATTTCAAGTAATTAGAACATCTTATTCCAGAACGGATGCATTTTCCATTTAGATGCATTTGGCTCTGGAGGGGGGGATATTCTTTTGTCTTGTCTTACAATCAAGGCACCCTCTGATAAACATGGAATTTTTCAGGAGTGACCTGTAACTATAAGGCTGCTCAAGTTTAGCAGCACACAGAAGGCAGATGTAATTAAACATGAAGAAAAGAAAAAGGTCCTGTTCCAATGCTAAATTTGAACAACTCCTCTGCTACTAATTTTGACTTCTGCTGCAGGAAGCAAATGTCGCTATCGTTCCACTGCTCAGGTAACTTCGTTGATAAAATATGTAGGAGAATGAATTAATAGTTGAATAATCTTTTTCAGATTTAAAAGGTTTTTTTTAAGAACTTTGTACAAGAGATAAAAACAAAGCATAAGAACTGACACATTAAGAAGAAAAATACAACAATAAAGCAAATTAAAAACACACTACAGTATTCCCTTCATCTATATTGTAACAGTTGACTTTAAACAATACTTTTCATCCAACTTGAAGGCATTAGTCCAATGTTGCACAAAAAATACATAAAGTAGATTCTTCCTTCCAGAGTTTTCTCAGCACTTATACTACCAACAAAAAGCTTAAGACAGCATAGGAAATGAAAGGCGACAAATGCTAGCAATGTAACTTCACTTATGGGCCAAATAAATATGAGGAGACTGAAACTGAAAAGAAAAGCCACATTTCTTAGAACTCTGAAAATTGAAATGAAGTGATACTTAAGTAGAATAACTGCTCAATTTCACTCTTACAACTTTGGATATTTTTACATTGAATTGTAAGGAGTTGCTGATGGATGTAAAATGAAAGTTGTTCAAAAGTGATCAAAATAGGCACAGTGAACAAGGGAATAGTGCATAAAACAAAATTAAATCTGGACATAATAGCATTTCTCTATTTTTAGCATGCAGTCTAAGGACATCACAAAACAAGAAAGCTACCCTTTATGATTTGTCTAGAAACTCCACTTCAAAAAAATCCTCATTCAGGACTTCAGTCAAGACCAAATTTAGTACCAGAATGTACTTTAACATATACATTGGAGTATATCTAAAACAGGGCTTAAGTGAGGAAGATGCAGCCTTTAAAACCTTCCATTTGCTCGAACGCTCCAGGCTATGAAATGTCTGCTTACTCCTATGGGCACCTTTCTGCAGTTCTTCCTCCCATCAGTCAAATGATCTTAATTGAAGGCAAATAATATAATGGGAAGAAACAGCAGTAGTATAAAATTCCAGCACAGCACAAATTCATTATTCTTACTGAACACTATACTTAATTTCAGTTAAACTCTATATATTGTTCAGTCTGCCCAGTAAGATACTCCTAATCAAGATGTTTTGTTTCAATTTCAGTAGCTCAAAAAACATCAACAGACAAATCATTATTTCTCTGCATTTACAAAGGTCTCTGAAATGTGTCATGGTTTTTGGAGGGAGGGATGAAGAGGATACAGAACTGCAAATAAACTTACAGCACATTCAGAGAAACCGAACATGAAAGAACACAACTTACCGTATTATATATGGAATATGCAGCTAAAACGTGGAATAAAGATTGTTGCCTGAAGAAATAAGAGTAGAGAAAGAAAACGCTATAATACTGGGTTTTGTAAAGACAGAACCTGTTTCTCCAATTTAACTTGTCTGGTAATAAAGAGCAGTGATATGTGCTTCTGATTTAAAACCAAAGTTATATTTAGCACTTTTCTGATATTTTGCTTGTTTAAAGATTACAATATATATCTATAATAATCTGAGACGCCAGTGGTGTCAGACCATTATTATTACAAACAGGGGAAAGCAAGGCATACATGTCAAACACCGATTTATTCTGAATGACAAATTTTAAACACACCACACCTAATTTCTGTTTGCAGAACACTAACAGCTGTTACTGATTGCAAACGGTTACACAGAAGAAATGAAAAACAAAGCGGGTACAAAGGTGTCTTAATCTTGGCACCTAAATTAAAAGCTGCTTCAGTGACTGCTACTGTCAAAGAATCAATTCCAACTCTCCATCCTTCGCTCAGTCTTCCAGAGTATAACAAACCCTGCAACTCTAACTCCGATGTACATACAGAGCTTTGTCCTTTGCTTTCTATAAAAACAGCTTAGGTCAAACTGTACAAAACTGTGAATGAAGCAGGACAAAAATATATAAACTCCACACTTCTCAAATTGGGACAACAAAATAATGGAGAATTCTCTTAATACGTTTTTAAACTCACACCTACATTCTGTGACTTGTTGAGAAGGGAATTTGGAAATGTGAATGCCTCCTTTCAACTACAACTGCTAGAGTTTAACTCCTGAGTCTTGCATACTTTTGTGTCCAGTGAAATTCCCTCTGCTTGTCACTGATCAAATGTATAGACACAGATATTCAGAGATTATAAAAAGAAATCTTGAGCTAAAGCCGCTTATTTTCTGTTGGGAAGGAGGATGCACATTTGGAGAATTTGACCAAATTATCTAGATGATGGCTTTTTTTTTTTCACTCTTTCAGAAATGGGAGCTTACCTATTCTTAGGTAACAAAAAAAAAATGTAATCTGAAGTACTAGTTATTAATCTTCAGTCTTATTTTACAAGGAGAAAATGAGATTAAATAGTTAAGTGGCAGATAGCATTCATGAGAATCTTCTGTGATCAGTTAAGGGAATCCAAACTATATGAAACTCAACAAAAGAGTAAATCTCACTCACAGTAAGATATAAAAACAATGGTAATTTTAGTACTGTTTATACTAGACAGTACCACTGAAGACTTGTAAAAGAATGACCCCTCAAAAATGTACAGTCTATTGAGAAGTCAAACAAGCTATTGATTTACCCGGAAGACTTTATTTCTATGCAACATGGAATGATTTCTCAATTTTCATCCACATCGCTGGAAATGTATAATGCATGTACAGTAATTCCAAGTTCTATTCCAAGTGTGAAATTGATACAGCCAAAGGTTTTTCCGTAGACTCTGAGGACATGCTCCCAACACAGCCACAGGGAATGGAGCTGGCTCTGTCTGTGTTAACCCCAAACCAATGGGGTAGTGAGCTTCTGCTTAGACTTAAAATGTATGTGTTAAAACTAGCCGAGGCTCAGATGCAATACAGCCATTTTTGCATGGCACTACGTCAGTAGTACTGAGAGGAAAGGCACAGCAGCTCCAATGTAGCACAGCACAAACATATCTAAACTACAGTGTTTGCACAGAGTAGCACTCTCAGCTTTGGGAATTTCTGCTTTGTACTCCATCCTGTGTTGCAAACATCATAAAAGTTTCCCATGCCTACTTAGAATTTGTCTGCAAAATACCTAGAGGAATAATATAGGAGAATGTTTCTTTTATTATCACATTAAAGCTCATAATTCTTTGAGTATTGCTTTTTTGAAAATAGTACACTACTGTAGATGATGTCTTGGAAAGAAAAGAGACTAAAAATTTTCCCTATCCTTTCTATCTCAGCAGGGTGCTGACGCGGCATGTTAGAAACAATCACAGAACAGCTTAGGTTGGAAGGGACCTTAAAGATCATCCAGTTTCAACCCTCTGCTGTGGGCTGGTTGCCTCCCACCAGCTCAGGCTGCCCAGAGCCCCATCCAACCTGGCCTTGAGCACTTCCAGGGACGGGGCATTCACAGCTTCTCTGGGCAGCCTGTACCACTCAAAGTACTTCACTCAAAGTGAAGAATTTTTTCTTAACATCTGTATCTTCCCCTCTCTTAGCTTAAAACCATTCCCTCTTGTCCTATCACTACCAGACCATGTAAAAAGTCAATCTCCATCTGGCTAATAAGTTCCTTTTAAATACTGGAAGGCTGCAACAAGGTCTCCCTGGAGCCTTCTCTTCTCCAGGCTGAACATGCCCTGCTGCCTCAGCTTTTCTTTGCAGGAGAGGTGCTGCTGTTTGTACTGACACTTATTTTTGATTCTTATGCATTTTTAGTGATGACAGTTGCCTAATATTGTTCATCCAATGACAGTAGAAATAACAATATTTTGAAGGCAATCAAAAGCATTAAGGCTTACGTTCGTAACTAAGTGCTCACATCTAAAATACTGTTCTATTTGGTTCTGAATTAGAAAGGAGGAGAGGAGGAATATAAAATCCAAAGGAAGGCTAAAGTCTTTGAGAAGGTAAAAGATACTAGCAATGTAAAAAGTTTCGGTTTTGAAAGAAAATATAATGATTGTGTAATAAATTTGATCTACTACATTGGCATTTCATGCTTATTTACAATTTTATTAAAAATGGAACAAGAACAGTTTATAAATGGTTTTCTTTGGAATGCTACTGACTACTTCATAGTAAGGGTACACTGGTTGGTTGAAAGTAACTACTGGACTTCGTAACAGTAATGGTGATTACTTCATTGCATGCAGACAATTCTGCTTTGAAAGTCTAGAACTCACATTCAACATTCGCAAATCAAAGAGGTTTGAGGCAGATGAGAAACCAATTATAAGACAAAACTTCTAGTTTACTTACTTAACACCGTATCTGTCTCGAAACATGATATGATCTCTGTATGTTCGATTTACATCAAGATCAATTTGCCTAATATCTGGTGAAGACCCTCGTGCTTGACACTTCAATTTCTAGGAAAAGAATAAAAAACTTAAGTTACAATAAAGAAGATTAAAACTGTAAGCTTGTAAAAAGGAGAAACCTACCCAACTGTACACTTACACTCGTGATTTAAAATCTTTAACATAAAATGACAACGCAGAAACTCATTCAAAAATATACATAAACGTATATATATGAATTCTATAGAGTCAAATGCACATTAACATAGTATAAATGTAAAAAGATCAACCCCACAGCATACATTTTTGTGACAACATTCACTGCCAGACCCCTATGTTTCAGCATTTCAAATTTCTAATCGCCATTTCTCATGTAAGAGCATGAGTGGAAAAAGATAGCAAGTGAATTTCACTGCTCAGGAACAACAGCTCCAGACTGGACTTCCCAGAAATGACGGAGGGTCGTTTTCATGCTTTTGATGTCTTTTTCTCAAAACAGAAGCAAAAGTTACATAGCTGCCAGTTACTATCTAAACATAGATAATGGACGTTTCTGGACACTTCCCTAGTCATTTCCTCTGTCCTTCTGTTCTAACCAATTTAATGGTAGAATACCTCCCACTTGCTTTGATGCTTCACAATCAATTTTTGCAAATGAAAACTTCAGGAAGCCTGCGCCAGTTAGACTGCCTTCTTATTTTTTACACCTACAGTGATTTTCTCTTGACATTCACTCATTCATTCTTGCTTCTGTCCCTAAAAGTCAAGTATGTGAGACGCTTCTATCTGTATTCAATATGATATTTTCAAAACTCTGTGCTGGAAAAGGCATTTTTATAGAATATCATGGGTTGTCGTAAGGTAGAATTCTACAGCTTCTGGTTGTGAGAAAACAAAAAGCTGTAAGTACTAACATCCAGAGTGATTTGTCCTCCAGAGTGCAAAGAAGGAATCAGAAAGTTTTAACATGGTATGAGGACCCAGAGCCTATGATTTACTGGAACTACAAGAAAAGAAGTACCCTGAGTCCTAGTCATAATGAGATCCTCTAGACTGGGCACCTAGAGTCTTGGAAACAGAAATGTTAAAAGATTAAGAACTGGTAACTGTCCTGCACCGAGAACTGCAAGAAGCTGTTTCACCTCCCTCAAAACCATGTATCTGCCTTCTAAATTTCATGTGTGCAATTTGTAAATGAGAATTATTATGAGTATTAATATCACTTCAGGAAATAGGAAAAGTGGAGAGCAGTTAAATGAGCTTTCACAAATAAACAAGCTAGGATTATGATGGAAGGAACTCTTTCTACTACCATATTTGAACTACAAAGACACTTTTGTTTTGCACTAAATGGCATCAATAATCTCTTACTATGAATTAACATTTTTAAGTTCTTTTAGTTATACTCAGTATTCTTTCCCACAACTACACTACTAAGCTTGAATTCTATTCTATCCTTTCTGGATCAGCCTCTAGTCTCCCTTATGAAGTTAAACAAAATCTAATAGTCAGAAAGAGCAGCCTGTCAGGCTAAGGAGTGATAAATAATTCAAGAAGAAGATCACAGAGACCAAAATTTAGATAACATCAATGCTGACATCGATCTTCTTTCATAACCTTACAAGATTCCATGTCTGCTCAGACTCAAAGTGTTGGCTCCTAAAGAGTGCCACAGAAAAAAAAAAAAAAATCAAATCTATCAATGCATTTCCTTGAAACTCTGGACATTTTTTCTTAAAAGACAGTGAACATTTCAGTTCCACTGGGGAAAAAATTAAACACTCTACAATGCCATATTACATTTCTGTTAGCTAAAATGTCTTCCTATAATCTCCAAGCGCAGAAAGATTGAGAGGAAAAGACAGCATGACAAGACTAAGTTCCCCCTCTGCCTAATTTACTGGCCTGCATACAAACCTCAGTCTACAGTTTGGGATCTGAAGTTGAGCTCAGATGGCAATCAGTACATCCATAAGAAAAGCAGAGTTAGAGGAGAAAAGTTTAGAGGAACATGACCAGAATAATTCAAAGGTGGCTTTAACTGCTACCCGGTTTGTGGGTGGGGGCTGAGGTGTAACACATAGCTTTTTCTTTACACTTTAAGTAGGAATAGGTTTAAGTGCTCAATTTATGCTTGCAGCTTTTGGTGGGTAATACCTCAGTATTAGTTACACCTCTGAGAATACAATAAACTAAATGACAGTACTTTGTAACAGATATCTATGCTTCATTTCAGAGATAACATGGCATAAAGTTTGCCAACTCGCTCTCCCAGAGGCCCTCTTGGTTTTAACAAGATGGAGAAGGCAACAACTCCTCACCCCCTCGAGAATACTACAGACTCATCTTACTAGTATTCAGCTGATGTGGCACTTCCTTAATAGAAATTTCTCAAAACAGAGTTGTTATTTCAGAGAAGAGGGGTTTTGTCTTATATCATTTCACTCTGCTTTTAAGGGGGCTTTAACAAGGATTTGGGAATAGGAAAAGAAGAGGAAAGAAGAACAAATTAATTACATGAATACCAGAATCAAAAGATAAGCTGGTAAAGTGCTTTCCAAGACATGGAAGAAAAACAAAACAAAAACAAAACAGTGGAGTTCAAAGTAATGTGTAATTTTTTTTCTTAATTTTAGTATTGAGAGGAAATTCTAACAACTCACACTGTACAAGTCTTTCATTTCTTCTTTCATTTTAGGGACATCAAGTAGTAAAGACCAAACTTGCCCTCTGAACTGCAACGGGATTCCTTTATAAATTCTCCTGTGAAACTGTAAAAAGAAAAGAAAACATAAATGCATCACAATTCACAAAGTTCTGAATTAAAGAAATGATGACATGCAGTGTGCTAAAGACAAAAAGGCAATTTTGTCAATTATCCTGGCAAAGGGACAACCCGCTGGGGACAAACCATCTCAGTCTGTTGAGTAAGAGTCCAGCGATGCCTGCGTTGATGGAATCAGCAAAGGAACAGAGAACAAAACAGACACACAGGCAATGCTTACAAATCAAGATTTCAGTATGTAGGAAGGCCTATCAAAATTGTATCACCTTTGCTATGCAGCGTTTATTCTAAAATTACTGGAAAGAGAACTCTAGATTTGATAATACACATGAAGAACACATTCTTAGCAACACGCAGTTTCAGGACAAGCCACAGATAACTCACTATAATTATAATGTATAAATGGGAATGGTGAAAGGCAATCAGCAGTATTGCAAAGCTCTAAAAATTAACAGTACAAAAACATAAGCTCGTTGCAAACACAGGAAATGCCACCTGTCAAACTAAAGACTTCAGACCATATTTCTAATAAAGAAATGTTTTAATATGCATTTAGGAAAATGTATTTGCACAAAAACAACACGCAAAAGATATTCCAGCTATAGTTTCTAAGACTACAGAATGACTCTACAACACCACATAGAATTCTTGTCTGTGAAACTGAAAATTAAATTCCTTGTTCCTGACAGTCTATTCTGACACACACAGCTTGTATGAGAAATGGGTCAGAAGGGGACAACTCAGTACCTGTGCAAAGCTAGAGTATTTATATAAACTATCTCATGTCAGTCTTGCCTCTGACATGTCACTGCTCTTCCATTTTGATTCAGTGGTTTGGTTCTCACTGGGTTTATTTGAAAAATCAGGAGTGCTGACAACTGTCTTCCTAGCTTCTCTTCCAATTGGCATTTCTTTCTGCTCCAGCGTTTAGGAGCATGAAGATCTTCTGAACAGAGAAAGACAGGCTCGTTGTCTTCAGTCTTGGCTTTATACAGCCAGGAGAGAGACAAGGTAAGCAAAGCCTTAGGCAACTGAATCTTACTCCCTCTTTCTTCACACACATATAAAGAAAAAGGTTAGCTTTCCGAAAACATGGCTGAGAGAAGAAAAATCAGAGAACTCAAAAAACAAAGGTGTCTTTAAGGCCAGACAAAATCATGTCTGGACTTAAGAATGCCTTGCTCTTACACAAGTTTTTTGATGGTCATCTAAGGGAAACACAACCTAGTAGGGTTACAACTCTTTTCTCTTCTGTCCCTTTTTCAGTTGTACAAGATAGAGCAACTTTGGAGGCCATCCGCACAGAAAACATTGTGAGGCGTGGCCCTTTTAAGGAAACTTTGGTGCTCTGATGCTATTAAAATTGTTTAAGTAGCAGCATCTCTAGCAGGGACACAGCAACGTCACTCCAGCTTTTTCCTGCAAGGATGAAGAATAAGCCACAGCACTACAAAGCACATTTCTAGAGATGTACATCCAGACTTCAGCTCACACTGAGGATTTCAGTGTACGTCAACCCAGACTGAAGGGTAACTGCTTGAGAGAAAGGCTAATTCAGTTTTTTCAAAGCCAAGCAAAACCAATTGCAGCGGTGTCATTCTGCAAAGAGATTAGCCTGTCTATTGAAAACCAGAATGAGCTAAATTTGCCAACCTTATCTGCTAACCTTAAAGGAGTGTTACAAGCCCCCAGTGACATTTAGCTGTACTCCTCAGGCCCACACTACAATAGTGTATCTTGATAACAAGCCTTTTTGCCAGACCATTATCATTTTGTGACTCATTACCAAATGTCTCCAACAACTGCCTGGTCGCTAGTGAACAGAATAGGCTGAAGAAGAAATTCTCAAGAAGAGTTTTGTTCTAAAAGAATATTTTGGGAGAAGACTGGGTTGACAGTAAAGGCCAGAAATAGGCCTTTGTGACAGTAGTTTCATCCTGAAATAGTTAAAAGAAATCCAGACCACCCAAACTGTGGACATTACTTTATGAGACAAAGCTGAAGGAGAAAAATGATCAGTTTTGCAGATGACTTTCCAGCTTTCCCATCTTCTGCATTTCTCAGACTGAACCAATCACATGCTAAGGGTTTTCAAAGTACCAAGTGAAAACTGAGATAGAGAATTGTAGAAGCGCTTTGAAAAGACTGAAAAATAAGTTGTTTTTTACTAACTTTGAAAAGAGCAGAAAGCACTGAGACACCAGCAGCTTGCTAAGCACACTGCAGTTTTGAGAAGAATCGGAAAATAAGGAAACATTTTCAATTGCTGGGATCAGAATTATCACACTGGCAGAACAAATCTAAAGAACATTCAGAGTTTTTTGCAAACCATTTCACATCTGTATTCAGCCAAATCTGCTGTTCAATCTATTCCTTTATTTAGACAATGAAACAAGCTCCCACTTATTCCAGAACATTAGAAGAGCCTGCCTATAGACTCAACAGGGCACAAAGCTAAGGACTTTCACTGTCTGTCAGATATAAGAAATGTAACTCTAGATGAGACTCTTTCACAGCACAGGCTCCATTACACAAGCAACCTCGAAACAAATGTGAGTAAGCTTTTTATGTAACAGCAAACCACACAGCACCATGTCTCAGGGCTGGAGGGGGAGAAACACAAGTTTCAGAGCAAAACTCACTTCTCATCATCATTCAGTCATCAAACAGTTAACATACAAACGAACAAACTGATTATTAGCCAATTGAACATCTGTAACATAAGTACCATGCTACTGCCCTCTGCTGTCTTTTATTTCCATGTAAGTTTAACTTAAGTTGAGAACTGCAGGCTAAGTCTACATACTTGCAGAATCCTACTCAAGCCTCTGCTCTCTCTAAACTAATAATTAAAATAAGAAGTAGAAAATTCAGCAAGTTACTTTATTTCATCTCCCTAGAGGTAGAAGAAAAAGTAAATAGTATTCAACAAATTCATTAAAATTACGACTCTCTTAAGATAGTAGCTCAAAACAAAACACAAGCATACTATCTTGTAATTCAGATCAGCGTTCAGTGAAAACAAGTGCCATTCAGAGAGTGTTGCTGCACAGTCTGGAATGCTTCCATCATTAGAGGACACAGATGAAAAAACGGATATCCCCAGTAGACAGAACTATGTGAACACAACTTAAAAACATAGGTTCAATTCTTTGTCACATCTAAGCTAATATTCAGCTAAAGACATTCATTATAAACTCTTAGAATTATCACTAATGTAGCTGGTTTTGATAGACAGGACACACATGCACACATGGTGAAGATCTGTCACTCTGATTCCAAAGGAGCTTCTCATGTAAAAAGAAACTGGATCTGCATACTGCATTTTCCCACTGTGAAACTAGAGTGTATACAGAATGAATTTTTAAAAGTTTACAAAGAAAAGAGGAAAAAAAAAAAACTATTAGGCTTGGAATATCCCAAATAAATCTTAGCCATCATCTGAAATGATGAAGATGTTATCATCCAGCATTCAATACAGCCTCTATGCTAAAAAAAACTGGAAAACTTACAAATGCCCCCTTATTCCCATGTCCCAGACTTTAAAGTTGATTAATCTAGCTGGTTCCTGGCCAAGAAATGAGGCCACCATCACACAGTACAGGTTTAAGAGCAGGACCTGCTGCTCTAGTTTCTGCCAGATAGAAAATTGGTTTTCTTGAAAATAAAACTTCTTCAGTTATGTTGGGAAGAGCTGCACATGACACAGAGGGACTCTGCCACCTCAAAAAGAATCAGTGATGAGAAGCATCAAAATTAAAATCTGAAGGCCCACAAGAAAGTATATTTATAATGAAAAGAAAATATATTTATAAAGGCTGCTGCCTTTAGAGGTTCTTCAGCTTCCGTGGATTGCATAAAAGGAAGAAAAAGTGCAAATTCAAGAGCTGCTAAATTTCATTCAAAAAAATCTGAGGCATGCGAAGAGGGTTCTTCATTAAGGCTCTGTGTTCAGACTCCAAACTAAGTGGAGACTTGATTATTATATTCTGTGTGAATGCCAGAACAGCTGGAAATTGCCAGCTACCCTGATTGTTTCAATTCTTCCTTTTTCTCTCAATTTAAGGGACTTCAGTCACAGCTAGATGAAGGTAGACAGCAAGAGACAGAAATACTTTAGTGGAAATACTCAAATGGGAATGTAACAGTTTTATTTAATCTTTCATGAAAGTTATGATCATACTAAAGCAGGAAAGATTCGATACCCATGGTGGTTGATAGTACCCTGGGCTATTAAGCAGTAGAATACAAATAGAAAATAGAAGCATAAGCTAGAGAAACACCACAATGAAAGACAAACTGTGCTACTCTCTGACACTTCCTGCATAAGAAATGACTGATGGGGAGATGAAAGCTTTGTGTGATTGATATTTGTCAAAACAAAGACACAAGGACAGGTCCACATTTCAGAGACTGGTGTCTGTAAGAATTATGATCACTCCACTGAAAAGATGCCTAAATAATCACACAGGAAGCAAGGAGCTTACACAGTTATGAAGATGAGCATGTGCTTACTTCCATTACGTCTTCTTTCATTACATATAATTCATTGCTCAAAGATGGTAGAGACTGACATTTTTCTGGTTCAGTCTTTCTCCAGTTCCTTGTGGTCACAGGCTGCTGCCCTCCCCCAACTTTTTTGTTGTGAAAGTTTAAAGCACAGAAGTTCTAATGGGAAAGCAAGATGAAGTCCCCAGAGTTCCCACCTCCTGAGGTATTCTTCTGCAATAAAGATTAAGGGAAGATGTAAACTGAAGCATCTCACACACACATACAAACACATTAGTGTGTGAATATCTCATTAATTCTCCTTGCAAAGTTAAGAAGGAGAGAAGGAAGCAGAAAGGAAGCAGCCTTTAGGCAGCTCTGCAAAAGACAATTAAAAGAAAACTGTATTTTGCAGTTAGGTATATGACAGCTTTGGATAATGTAACCAAAGACACAGATTCATTTATAGTATATGTATGGTATGAACAGGTTCCTTCAAGCCCAAACCTATTGTAGTTGTATGTTACAAAAGCTCGTTACAAAAGGGCTTTCTGAAGTCCAATACTTTGTACTACCTGCTCCGTCCTTGAGACCATTATTTTCTCTGCCTCTCCCTCTCTCAAGTATGTCATTTTCCAAAACCAAGCCAGCATTACAATTATAATCTATAACCAACTCCACAAAATTATTACTGTTGTTTTCAACGTTGCAGCAATGTTCCCTTCAGTGTTATTTCCAAACAGCTGTGATTTCAGGAGCAGTCTGCACAGAAACGATGGGAATGCCAGGTGAAGTGAATCCTTTAAGACAGGCTGTTCATTTTTTCAGTCATTTGCTCCTCTAGTGTTAACCACTTTATCCAATCAAGTGAAGACAGAGAGCAAGAATCAGGAACTGTTCTTGCAACTTACAACTTACTGCTACTGCTCTTCAAAAAAATGGGTCTGGAAATTGGTGTATTCTTCCAACATATATAAGTAAAAACTGTCTTCATTTGCAAATTTTATACAATCATAAGAACATCAATTTCCATAAAGAGGAGCAGCAAATAATGTCTGATTTTCCACTGCAAGCAGGCTAGGAGGAGGGGTTTGGTTCTATATTGTTTATGTTCTTATGCAAGAAAATAACAAAAACATCCTTGTTTTTAAAGTCTCGTGTGCTCCATCAGGGTCCAATGACTAGTGAAAATTCCTAGCCTGAAGCAAAGTTTATAGCCTTTATGAATATATTGAATTATTCCTGCCACTATTTATAGTTCAGTCTATAATTTGTTACACGAGCTGAAGCTCTTTCTGCTCAGCTGATCTGCTTTACCTTCCACACGCTTGATGAAGAGGACTGTTCAGTTAAATCAATGGACAACGGACTGATGTCACTGGCAGCTGAAGAGGAAGACTGCTGCTGCTTAGACAACACAGAGCTATTGTGTTTCCTGAAAAGTGGTATTTGACAAACTCACTGCAAACTGCTATTCTACAGGTTTTTTTTTGAGGATCACTTTGATTTGTGAACATATCTTCAGATCAGTCAGTCACCTCAATAAAGAAACAAAATCAGATGTGCTATGAACAGAAAGGAGGACTATAAGAGAAGCTTTGGAAAAAAGTTACATTTTTATGCACTTTAGATTTAAAAAGTGATACCCTGAAAGACAGCAATAACGGCTTTTGGTATGTTTAAGAAAAGCAAAGAAAGGCACTTACTAGCCTCAAAAACAAAGGCAGGATTGCACACATCATGAGCAGGGGGCAAATAAATTTCTTCCTGTTTCAATTGTAGTATCTCCTATTTCTCTGCTTCTCATTTTAACAAAATACCCTCATCTCAATCTCTCCTATTGAAGTTTTTCCATTTGGCAAAAAATAACTTAGTGAAACAAAGGAGTGTAAGAGAGTAAGCTAACTCTGCATGCCACTCATCCAGGCAGTGACCTGAGATATGCAACAGCTATCCTCTGTCCTCAGCAAAACACAGGCAGATCAGCAGCACCAGAATGCATCGCCAGAATCCTCTCAACAAAATGCAGTTTTTAAGCCCCACTGAGAAGAAGTTTGATTCTGGGAGCCTCATATCTCACGCATTAACCACTAAACAGCCAGAACAGGAAATACTATGAAAACCTCCTCAGAGCACAGTGGTGAGAATACAGCCTCTCCTGCAAGTTTTTCCCCAGACAAAATTCCTCCATGTTTTCACTACCAAACAGATTTAAGATGACCAAGACTACATTTACAGTAAAGAAACTATGCACAGTCCCCACTTACCTTTCAAATTGAGTAAAAGCACTTGGTGCTTAATGGCATACCTAACATTGTCCAACTTCTGTGTTACTCCCAGACCATTATTCGTTGCCCAAGTAGGTTCAAAATAGTTCTGTAACTAAAAATCTCCAAAGCAGTGCCCAGAGCTTTAACAGACAATTCATTTACTTAAAAAATCACCTGTAACTTCACATAGAAAATCATTTTACTCCTTTCATCTATTTATTTCTTTAAATCAAGAAATGCTGTAGCACTGCTGGGCATGGTTATGTAGCTGCAAGCATATTTCAGGGATTTATCCCTGAAAGGTTCTTTCATATGATCTCAAAACAAAAGCCCACCAAGCTAGAATGTATTCTATTAAAAAGTAGATCCCATTCATACCATCAAAAAATAGCTTCTCTTAAAGACTATGAAGGGAGCTCCATATTATATGTGGAAAAAAAAAAAAAAAAAGACTTATCCCAAGGAGGATGAGGCACAGAACAGCTTCCTATACTTTTTACTTGAAAACTTACTCAATGAAACACTCCTTTTAGCAAAGAAACCATCCATTTTGTGATATTCTAAAGATATCTTTGCTAGCAAGCATGATAATTTAAACATCAAACTATATGCCCCATGTTATGACTAATCAGTTTCCTTGGAGAATTATTCAAGGCATTTTCCGTGAAACAGTGACTGCAAGCCATCCTATACTGTTCATCAGTAAACCTGGGTTGCAAAAACACTTAAAAAAAAATAGAAACCATAAAAGATTAATAATAAAAAAAATCCCCAGATCTTAATAAGATGGCACCAGTACCTCAAAAGAATAACTTTAAATTTAAATATTAATTCCAACAATATCCAGCAAATAAATGAATAAAAAAATCACCCCAAAGGTAAAATTCATAATCTCTGGAAGGGAATTGATGATTCCTGCAGAACTCAGCTACTCCCATTTAAATATGCTCCCACTTTTTAAGCTTACAAAGATTTTCCCTTTCTCCCTCCTTCCCATTCTCCACGTGTAATCAAACACAACTTCCAATAACACCAGCTATCTGCAAGAGAAGGCAAACAGCTCTAACGCTTCATGTGCCTAAATTTAAGGTTACACATTCATTTGAAAGTGATAACTAAGGAGAAGCATGCATAACTTTACCTTTTCAGTATTCTTGTATTTTTCCCAGCTTTTCAGCATCTTAAGCCATTTTGTGGTTCTCTCAATTTCAAGATGTTTTTGCTGAAAAGAAATTAGAATCTGTTAATCTTTTCAAGATGAACAAGTTTAAAAATATTTATTTAATATTTCTAAAAACTTTGAGAAAAAAATTAATGAAGTATCATCAACTTCTGTTCCTACCTAAGAACAACAGTAACATCAGTTACTTAAGCTCCTCTTACGGAACACAGTTCTTCCCACAGTACTGACAATGAGTTTCCTCTGCTCTTTGGCTGGCTGCTCGGGAGGATGTTTTAAGTATAACATCTATAGAAGTTTCTTCACCTTTTTTGTCAAATACAAAATTCATTTTGATTTGTTTTCATAATAAGTGATTTTTCAGGCAAACAATTTCTGCTGCAAACATTTTAAGCTAGCTGACTCTGCAATGATGGCCATCTTTAACCAGGCTTGTCCTAGACACAATTAGCTACCACTTTCCAGCAGAGATACAAACCATCCCTTCTTAAAAGGCGCAAATTAAAAATGCACTACATACTCTGACAGAACTGAACTAGTATACTTCAGGTGATGCAGCAAATCAATATACGTTGACCTTAGTAACAACTCATAAGCTTTAAATAAAGGACATGTGTGAGTGTGTGCAAAAATAAAGTATGGTAGCAAAAATGGGACTATTTCTGGTATGGAAAAGCTCTAAAGTTTCGCTATAATTCTCTGTTGGAGGGTTTATTTTTACTCAAATGGCCCTGTATCTGTGATTTCTTCTGAAGGTGCTTAAATCAGAGGTTATTGACAGGAATATTTCAGCAACACGGGGATAAAATAAGAATTCAAAAGAAATACTATATTTTCAAAATAAGCAGCTTAAGTAGAATAACATAATAAATGTGCTTTTCACACTTCTATGTTCCACATGGCTTTAAAAGCACAGGACAACACCGTAACCTTAAAGACAGTGACACCTGCCGCCAACTTCTTGAATCTGGGAACCAAGCAAGCACTTGCAATTAGCCATTTTAGTCCCTGGCACTTTGGCTTTTCACAATCAAAAATGCACACTTCACTGGCTCTGATGACAAGAAGATTCACAAAGTGGCACTTTTAGAGCCATGTTTTATGTGTTGTAAAGCAGGTTTTGTATCTCTGATTATCCTAGAAAACTATTATCTCTGTAATGAGGGAGAAGAGGTGTTTGGGTTTTTTGTTTTTACAATCCTTTGCAGCTGAGGCTCAACACTGAACAAGCTAAAGCAGAAAGCTTCTCTGTGTCTACTGCTTTCTCTTCAAACATGAACATAAGCAAATATTCAGAATTTTCATAAAGGAAAGTCCCTCTACCTCCCACTTCAAATGCAGGTCTTGATAAAGATGGGGAAGATCTTCTGCTTCCTACAGGTAGTGATTAATCAATGTAAGAATGTAAGTCTAATCAAAGCTCTGCAAGATACTGGAAATTTGTTTATACTTTCATTAACTGTATCTGAAGTGCTAGGGAAAATAAAAATGAAAATTATTACTTAATGTCTCAAGTGAATTGTAATTCTGCTTCTGGCTTTTACTCCTCATCAGATTTTATGCATTCTTTCTTGACAACAAGATAAGCACAGGAATTCTTTAATTCAGGAGCCCAAAGCCTTGCACTAATGGAAGTGCAGCTCGATGACTGCTTAGATCCATTCCAAACATGATTCAGTCAATAAAGCGTACCAGAAAGAAGGGGTTTGGTTTGATTGTTGTTGCTACTTCTTGAAAAGTTATTTTGAATTCAGTCCATCTGACAAAAGCGTAAGTTATCTGGAAGTAAGTGCTACTCCTATCTTAACCTTACTTATCCAAGTCTTCATGTTGCAATCAACTATTCACATTCTCGTTCAGGTTCCATGCTGTATTTGGCAATTTCTAAACTACGTTTTAAATATATGTGTACTTATCTATATATATTTTTTTAAAAAACACTTTAAGTTAGGTTAGAAGGAAACAGTAGATAAACTACCACTTCCCAAATTTCATAGGTTTCACATTATTGTTTCTGATTCTCCTCCCCACATAGAACCTCCTTAAGAAACAAACATTTTCAGCATCTCAGAAGCAGATGTTCTCTAGGAATAGTTTATTCTGCTGGAATAACACTGCTATTAAGTTAGAAAAGGTCTCTGCCCTCAACAGGTTTTTCAGATAATTGCTAAGAAAAATGAAACCCCATCTGCTCTAAAGTCTTTTTGTTTGTACGTTTGATCTGCTTTCAAGATATTTGGTCTTCTGAGCCAGAAGCTCACTTCAATTGTATGTTTGTTCAAGCTTTTATGTCTTCTGTGTCAATTTATCCCAGTTCTCATGTGAAGCTACTGTAGTCAAAACAGCAATTATTTCTGTGTTCCGTTGTTGAAAATTTTTCGCTTTTTTTTTCAGTCGGAATTATGTTCACTTTCATGTCTAACAGGTGCAACGCTGGAAACATGGACAGATCAGAAGCAGCTCATTGCGGAGTAGAGGGAAGCTGCTGCTGCTCTTTTAGACAAATTCCATATAGTTGTCACAAAAAAAAAAATCCATTTATCAGTCTTCTGACTATTTTTTACACTTTGAAGCATTTTTTGCCATTGGGAGTAACAGAATCCCTAACTGAAAAAGAGAAGGTCTCTCACTCTAGTGTCAGTAAATAATACAGTACTGAAAAGAAGAAGTGTGAAGCTCTGTTGGCAGGTATTCACTTTGTATGCAGTACTCTACCTTCACAGACAGTAAGCGTGCTACAGCCGAGGCTCAGAGCAAAGCCTCAGCAGAAGCTTCAGACAAAACCAGTCTGACACAGATTCCAAATTTCCTGAGGTCCATTTCCTGTCCACTTTTCTCTTCTGGATCATCTTTCCTCCTTTAGTTTTATCTCAGATGTACTGTGTGATTCACATGAAGTTCATAGTGTAGGACAACAGCATGATGCATTTAAGTTATCAAATGTCTAGCAATGTACACAAACCATCGAAAGTAGTCTGCAGTCACAGTAATAATGCCCATTCCGGAAGTATGGCACACAAAAACATAAGTGCAAAGACATCTGTGCAAACCCTGCTTGAGCTTTACACTAGAAAGTGTACGAAAAAAGATTCAAAATTCACAAGGATATACAACGCTTTACATAAGCTGCAAACTTAAAAGCACGACTTAAGAACTCTTTTTTTAAATTCACAGTTAAGTCAAAAGGAAAGCATATATAATTCTGCCAAATAAGTGACTTAATAAGATATTGCCCAGAAAGCTTCTACCTACATTAATGTGACACTTCAATTATTCTGTGAATGGCATCCTGAAAACAGCAAAGACTCCATCACCACTGATAGAAGACAGATAAACTTCAAACCAGCAGAGGTCAGGATATCATCAGGAGTTTAACTAGGAGTCCAATACAGGAGCATTACTGTATGATTATAAAAGTAAACTAGACTTGCAATTCAACATAGATCCAATAAATACAGTTTCTACACTGAGATTTTGTCTGAGATAGCATGAATAAAGTATGGGACAAAGAACTGAGATACCATTTTCATGCAATAATTTAAAGTTTACTACATAGTCACAGTGAAACAGAGCTCCAAAACACATATACCATAATAACGGCAAGCTGTCTAATGTTTATGCTCACAGGCTCGCTACCCTGCTGTGTCCAATAGATGGAAATGAAATTATATATAGGCTTGCTGTGTTATTAAACGTAATGGAACATGGCAGGAAAATGCAACTACTTCAGGCTACAAATACAGAAATATATACGAACTGACGCAAAACAGAAACTCAGAAGTTCACTTCTTTTATGAGAAAGACTTCTTGCTAGCCCTGTACTGACTCCTTAGTTTCTGTGGAGAAGGAAGTCGCATTCAGAAACACTGCTCTTAATATTCAGAGTTAAGCCTCCTTAAGACGAGTCACTCCATCTCTCTTCCACGCACTCTACTGATTTGTGCAGTCAAGAGAAATGACTTCAAGCTTACAGCTTTAAATATTTCAAGAGTTTTCTGAAGATACAGAAGATCAGTATGGAACTGATCAAATCTTAAAGACAAAAAGGGCCTGACAGAAAAGGCCAAGAGTATTGAAAGGAACACAGCTTGGCCAATACAAGTAGAAATTCAGTTCCAGTGGTTTTAGTAAAAGCTTTCCACATTACTAAAACATCAGTTCCTAAACTTGTCCTCCAGCATCCTCCAATAGCAGAAGGCTTTTTAACTGGCTGTTGGCATGTCTTACAATTGTAGAACACAGCTGGCTTGTCAACTCAGCATTACAACGGAGCTCATCATACCACAGGGAGTGACAGCCAGGTTATCTGTCACCATCTACCACAGGAGAAAAGCATGCTGCACTTGTCAGGGGAAGGCAGCAGATGCCTCAGCACCAAAGATGCCACCTCACCTGGACACTGCATCCACCCAGTGCAGCTGGTGACAGCTTGTGGTACAAACAGGTCGTCTCACCCCAGACATGTGCCTGCCAGCTGGGTCCCTTTCAGGTGTGTGCTGGGTGTGATTCGTTAAATAGCTCTATTTGCTTTACAGGGTCACATGATGGGTGAGGAAAGCCTGTACCTCACTGCAATTAGTAATTAATTACACTATTGCATGGGCCCCCAAGGGATCTGTGTATTCATTAACACGGCCTCAACGATCACAGTCCATCTGGGACTTGGAACATGTGTCTTTGGGAATGCAAATCACTAAAACATTTCACCTCTTAATTTCACAATAATTTATATTAAAAAGTCATAAATCTTAAAAAGTTTACTTTTTAGTTAAAAAAACTGGAACACACTGAACTTACTTTTTCTATTGCTGCATCATGGACAGGAAGCTCCTCTGGACTGAAAGCAAAGAAGAAAATCATGTTATTCTAGGCTTATCTTGGCACAAAATCGTTTTTCTATAGGTTCTTACAAGTAATCATTTCCAGCAGCAATATGCCGTAGGGAGTAAAACAAGAGATGCCAACTTCAGATCGTTATCACAACGGTATACAGAAACCTTTGGGATTCTTTTTTTAAACACAATAAAACTCACATTTTAAGTAAGAAAATGTAATTACTTTAATACTAAACCTTCTAGATCAGAACAGACTGAATAAAAAGAAGCACGGCCAGCAGGTCAAGGGAGGTGATCTTGCCCCTCTACTCTGCACTGGTGAGACCTCACCTGGAGTACTGCACCCAGATGGGGAGTCCTCAGTGCAGGAGGGACACAGATCTGTTGGAGCACGCCCAGAAGAGGGCCACAAAAATGACCCAAGGGATGGAACACCTCTCCTACTAGGACAGAGTGAGAGAGCTGGGGCTGCTCAGCCTGGAGAAGAGAAGGCTCTGGGGACACCTGTGAGCAGCCTTTCAGTATCTAAAGGGGGGCTGTAAGAAGGGGACAGACTCTTAGCAGTGCCTGCTCTGATGGGACAACGGAAATGGTTTCAAATGAAAAGAGTGATCGAGATTTAGATTGGATATAAGGAAGAAGTTTTCTACATCAAAGGTGGTGAGACACTGGAACAGGCTGCCCAGGGAGGTGGCAGATGCTTCGTCCTTGGAAACACTCAAGGTCAGGCTGGACGGGGCTCTGAACACCTGATCTGCAAGCGTCCCTGTTCAGCGCAGGGGGATTGGACCAGATGGCCTTTAATGGTCCCTTCCAACTCAAACAATGCTGTGATTCTATGAATAGCTTCAAGAGAAAATGACTTTACTAAAACAAATAATCTTTTTTTCCTGTTAGAGCACCCTGTACTGTACTACTGACATGAAACAAACCTTCTTTAAATGCCCACAGCAGTTTTAATGCTTTAAATGAAGATTTTTCACACTACTGCATACCATATGCTTTTATTTTAGAAATCCAGCCATTTCCAGATTCAAGAATCTTAACTCCACTCCATGTTTATTCGACCATACAACTGAAATGCCCCTAAGAAGAGTTCTTCCTTACTACAGTACCTCGCGAAAGGCGGAGAGATGTTGTTTGATCTGGGAGACTTACCTTTTAGTTTTCAAAAAATTTAGATATCTCACTGATTAACAGAGAGAAGGTAGTAAAAAACAAAAACAAAACAACTTTTATTAGTAGGTATCTAATATTTTAAAACAGTTTTTCCACCTCTAAGCT
>JANHGO010000069.1:8916633-8937899 GCA_024606505.1 Aquila spilogaster
ATGGGACCTGATGAGATGCATCTGCGGGTCCTGAGGGAACTGGTGAATGAAGCGGCTAAGCCACTAGCCATCATATTCGAGAAGTCAGGGAAGTTCCCACAGACTGGAAAAGGGGAAACATAACTCCCATTTTTAAAAACACAAAAAAGGAAGACCCAGGGAACTACAAGACAGTCAGTCTCACCTCAGTGCCCAGCAAGACTATGGAGCAGATCCTCCTGGAAACTATGCTAAGGCACATGGGAAATAAGGAGGAGATTGGTGACAGCCAACATGCCTTCACTAAGGGCAAATCATGGTTGACAAATTTGGTGGCCTTCTACAATGGGGTTACAGCGTTGGTGGATAAGGGAAGAGCAAAGGACATCATCTAGCTGGACTTGTGCAAAGTGTTTGACACTGTCCTACACAACATCCTTGTCTCTAAATTGAAGAAACAGGGATTTGACGGAGGGACCACTCGGTGGATAAGGAATTGGCTGGATGGTCTCACTCAGAGTTGTGGTCAATGGCTCGATGTCCGAGTGGAGACCACTGACGCTGGCGTTCCTCAGGGGTCGGTAATGGGACCGGTGCTGTTTAACATCTTTGTTGGTGACATGGACAGTGGGATCAAGTGCACCCTCAGCAAGTTTGCCGATGACACCAAGCTGTGTGGTGCGGTTGACACGCTGGAGGGAAGGGATGCCATCCAGAGGGACCTTGACAGGCTTGAGAGGTGGGACTGTGCAAACCTCATGAAGTTCAACAAGGCCAAGTGCAAGGTCCTGCACGTGGGTTGGGGCAATCCCAAGCACAAATACAGGCTGGGCGGAGAATGTATTGAGAGCAGCCCTGACGAGAAGGACTCAGGGGTGTTGGTTGACAAGAAGGTCAATATGACCCAGCAACGTGCGCTTGCAGCCCAGAAAGCCAACTGTATCCTGGGCTGCATCAAAAGCAGCGTGACCAGCAGGTCAAGGGAGGTGATTGTCCCCCTCTACTCCCACCTGGTCTGGGGCCACCAACATAAGAAGGACACGGACCTGCTGGAGCTGGTCCAGAGGAGGGCCACAAAGATGACCAGAGGGCTGGAGCACCTCTCCGATGAAGACAGACTGAGAGCATTGGGGTTGTTCAGCCTGGAGAAGAGAAGGCTCTGGGGAAACCTTATAGCAGCCTGCCAGTACCTAAAGGGGGACTACAAGAAAGTTGGAGAGGGACTTTTTGACAAGGACATGTAGTGATAGGACAAGGGGTAATATTTTTAAACTGAAAGAAGGTAGATTTAGATTAGATGTAAGGAAGAAGTTCTTTACTGTGAGGGTAGTGAGACACTGCAACAGGTTGCCCAGAGAAGCTGTAGATGCCCCATCCCTGGAAGTGTTCAGGGTCAGGTTGGATGGGGCTTTAAGCAACCTGGTCTGGTGGAAGGTGTCCCTGCCCATGGCAGGGGGGTTGGGACTAGATGATCTTCAAGGTCCCTTCCAATCCAAACCGTTCTGCAATTCTATGATTCTACACGGTTATGGAGTTGTACGTGGGTTCATTTTACTACGTCATCCTCATTACCTCTAAATCATTACTCAAATACGGTAGAGACTAGCACACTTCTGGTTTCAATCTGACAACTCTTCCATCTCTTTCCAGTTCCTCATGGTCACACATTGCTGGCCTCCATTCCCCTTCTCCTCTCCTGCCCTTTTTTTTATTAGGTTTAAGCACAGAAGTTCTAATGGGAAAACAGTGTGAGGTTCCCAGAGCCCCCGTGTCTCTCGGTATATTCTTCTGCAAGAAAGATCAGGGGAAGATGTAAATTGAAGCATCTCACATGCACGCCCACACACATCAGCGTGTTAATGTTTTCTCATTAATTCCCCTTGTGAAGTTATGATGGAAAAAAAATAAAGCAGCGGCCTATAGGCAGCTCTGCAAGAGTATTAAATGAAAACTGTATTTTGCAGTCAAGCATATGACAGTTTTGGATAATGTAATCAAATATATGGATTCATTTACAGTATGTGTACAGTATGAACAGATTTCTTCAACCCAAAACTCTCCCAGCTGTATATTATGAAGGCTCATTACAAACAGGCTGTCTAAAGTCCTGTACTTTGTACATAACTGCTCTATCCCTGGGACCATCACCTTCTCTGACTCTCCCTTGGTCTCTTTTTAAGAACACAAGCATCTCCCAGGTACGCCATTTTCCAAAACCAAGCCATCACTACAATCATAATCTACGACCCCACAACATTATTACTGTTGTTGTTGCTGCAATGTTCCCTTCAGAGCTGTTTCTAAACAATGCTGATTTCAGGAGCAGCCTGACTGCACAGAAACCATGCGAGTGTCAGGTGAAGTGAGTCTTTTAAGATACAAGCTGTTCATTTTCTTTAGCAATTTGTTCCTCCAGTGTTAACGACTTTATCCAATCAAGTGAAGACAGAAAGCAAGAGTCAGGAATTGTTCTTGCAACTATGGCTCCCATGCTTCAAGAAGGCGAGCATGGAAAGCTGATGCATTCTTCCAACACACTTTCAGATAAAAAACTGTCTTTATTTGTGAGTTTTGTACAACCCTGAGAACACCACCAGGCTTTCCATAAGGAGCAGTGACAAATAATGTCTGACTTTCCACTGCATGCTCGGGAGGAGGAAGAGGAAGCTGGTTCTTTATTCTGTATGTTCTGGTTCACTTACCACATAAGATGTGAGAAAGAAAAGGAAAACACCCTTGTTGTCTAAGTCTCACGTGCTCCACCAGAGTTCAACAATCAGTGAGAATTTTTCCTAGCCTCAAGCAAAGTTCATCCCCTTTATGAACATATTGAATTATTCCTGCCACTATTTATAGTTCAGCCTGTAATTTGTTACATGAACTGAAACTCTTTCTGCTCAGCTGATCTGCTATACCTTCTGCATGCTCGGTGAATAGAAGATTATTCAGTTAAGTCAGTGTATCATGGACTGACGTTACAAATGTCTGAAAAGGAAAAGCGATGCTGCTTAGACAACATGTAGCTATTGTGTTACCTGAAAGGTCGTATTTAACATTCTCTTTGCAAACAAAGTAACTGTAACACAGGTTTTCTGATCATCCCTTTGACTTGGGAACATACTTGATCTGCAAATCACCCAATCGCCACAGTAAAGAAACAAAGCCACCAGTGTTATGACCTCTAGCTTCTCCTTCCAGAGAAGATGACAGGACAAAGTAGGAGTGTAAGAAAAACTTGGGAAACAAATTATTACTTTTTCATGCATTCACTTCATCTTTTAAGAAAATGAATTCCCTAGCTTCTTAGTTATACCCTGAAAAACATCAACCACTGGCTTTGGTATTTTTAACAAAAGCGAAGTGCAAGACATAGCTTCTAGTCTCAAAAATAAAGGTAGTAGCAGACATGATGAGTGGGGGACATGCTGAGTAAATTTCTCCCTCTACTTGAATTATAGTATCTCAGTTCCCTGCTCACCAGGCTAACAAGCATTCTGGTCTCAACCTCTCCCTTTAAAGTTTTCCACTTTGCACAGAATAATTTACTAAAACAAAAGGCTAGTAAAGGAGTAAGCCAACGCTGCAAGTCAGCCATCCAGGCAGTAACCTAGGATGCATAACAGTCGTCCTCTAGTCCTCAGCAAAATACAGGTGGATCAGCAGCGTCAGAAAATACCAACAGACTCCCCAACAGAAAATACAAGTTTTAAGCCCTATTGAGGGGAAGAGGGAATTTGAATTTGGGAACCTCATACTCTGTGCATTATCCGCTAAACAGCCACAAAAACAGTTATGAAAAACTCCTCAGAACAGAGTGTTGGGAATATAGCCTCTCCAGAAAGTTTTTTCCCAGCTGAAATTCTTCCATAATTTTAAGATGACCAAGACTACAATTCCAGCAAATAAACTATTCACATGAACTTCCCTACCTAGCTTTCAAAGCAAGTAAAAGCACTTAGCACTTGATGGTATACCTAACATAGCCCCCTTTCTGTCATTACCTTCAGACCATTATTTGTTTTCAAGAGTAGGATAAAAGTAATTCTGTAACTAAAAATCCCAAAAGCAATTTAAAGATTATTAATGGGCAATTCACTACCTTAAAACTCACCTGCAGCTTCACATAGAAAATTATTTTACTTTTTTTTTTTTTTTTTTGTAAGTCAAGAAATGTTGTAGCACTGCTGGGCACTGTTAAGTAGCTGCCAGCAGATTTCAGCTCTTCTCCACTGATTCCAAAATAAAAGCAGGCCACCAAGTTATGAAGTATTCTATTCAAAAGTAGATCCCATTCATACTATCAAAAAATTCACTTCTCTTGAAGATTATGAATGCTGCATTGCATATTATTCACAGAAAAAACAGACTTAGCCTGAGGGGGACAGGGCATTGAATGGCTTCCTGTACTTTTTACCTTCTCACTTACTCAGTGCAACTATCCTTTTAACAAAGCAACCAGGTATACTGGGATATCCTAAGATATCTGTGCAGGCAAGTGTGATAGTTTAAGCATCGAACTATATGCCCCATGTGATGACTAATCAGTTTCCCTGGACAGTTACTCAAGGTGGTTTTCACTTATCCATAACAGTAAGTTATCCTAGGCCCTTCAGTAAACCTGGGCTGCAAAAAAATAAAGGAAAAAAAAAAAAAAAAGGGGGGGTGGGTGGGGGAGAACAGGGCAGACATGACCATGGAACAGAAGATTAAGAGTAGAAAAAACCCTCATAGATCTTAATAAGACACCACCAGTAACTCAGAAGAGTAACTTTAAATTTAAATATTAATCAATACAATATCCAGCATACAAAGGAATAAAAAAGTAAAGTTAAAAATCATAACCCTTGAAAGGGAATTTATAATTCGTGAAGAATTCAGCTACACCCATTTAAAGGTATCCCCTCTTTTCAAGATTATAAAGATTTTTCTTTTTTTCCTCCTAGCATTCTCAAAGGCTAAATCAAACACAACTTCTAGCTCCCTGCAAGACAAGACAGGCAGGTCTGATGCTTCATCCACTCCACAGATTATTTTGCAGATGTGAACACAGTATGCTGTGTGATCCTAGTTCCAATCCCACAGTGCAAAGCAGTACAGCACACACTTATTACTATGAATATGTTAGAGAGCCTACGCAGTATTGCCCTTAGAAATTCCGTGCATTTGACCACCAGTTTTCTTGGGTTATTATTATTATTGGGTTATTATGTATTATTGCATTTTGGAAGAATAAAAAGCCTTTTTCTTTCAGTGTGTGTTGTTTGTTTTTTATTTTCCCCAGATCTCATAAACAGAAACAATCTAATTTAAGGTTATACATTCATTCAGAAGAGATAGCTAATGAAAAAAGCACACATAACTTTACCTTTTCACTATTCTTGTATTTTTCCCAGCTTTTCAGCATCTTAAGCCATTTTGTAGTTCTTTCAATTTCAAGGTGCTTTTGCTGAAAAGAAATTAGAATTTTTTAATCTTTTCAAAATGAATACATTTAAAATTATTTATGCTTTTCTAAAAACACTGAAAAAAAATTTAACACAGCATCAGCAACTTTTTATCCAGTCATCTAAGAACAGCAACAGAGTAACATCAGTTCACCTAAAACATCCAAAAAACCAGCCAACCAAAACCCAAGTAAAAACCCTTATTTTCAGCACCATGTAAAGAATTGTATTTTGTAAGAGGAGTTTAAGTACCAGGTTTATAAAGATTTCTTCTCTGCACATTTTTGGCAAGTACAAAGAACTTCAATTTGGTTTTATATTCAGTAAATTTTCAGGCAAATAATTTCTGCTGCAAGCTTCTTAAAAGCTATTTCACTCTGAAATGATGATCTTTACCCAGACTTTCCCTAAACATAATTAGCTACTGTTTCCCAGTGATCACACAAACCATCCCTTCTTAGAAGACACGAAGTTAAAAAGGCACAAAGTACATGAACAAAAACAAGTGCAAGAAAGAGTGACAGCACAGTAGCAGAAGTGGGAATAAGGTCTAATTCTGGACATTAAAAGCTTAGAAAGCCTTGCTATAATTCTTGTCCTTGGCTTGGTACATTTCTACCTACATGGCCCTATAACTTAACATCAAGGATTTCCTCTGAGGTAAGATCTACTTGTTTACATTATATTGCTGACAAGAGTATCTCAGTAACAAGGTGATAAAATGGGAATTCAAAACAAAACAAACCCCATCTTCTTAAAATAAATAGTTATACTAAGTAGTATAACATGTAACATAATAAGTATGTGAATTCCATACATTATTTATATTATATACAGCTTTAAAAGCATGGGACAACCCTACTACCTTAAAGATTACCATTCCGCCTATGAAAACTTTGCTACAGTTGCCATCAACTTCTTGAATTTGGGAACCAAACAAGCACTTGGAATTAGCTATTTTAGTCCCTGGAATTTCAAGGCACTTGGGCTCTTCACAGCCAAAAATCTGTATTTTGTTGGCTCCAATGATAAGAAGATTTTTAGTACGTATTTTTACAGCCCAGTTTTGCATGCTGTAAAGTAGGCGAGGCGTCTCTGATTGTACTACAAAGTTAACTATTAACTGTTGGTTTTGGGGGATTTTTTTGTTTGTTTTTTGGGTTTTTTTAAGGACACTATTTCAACTCTTTCATAATGCTTTGGAGCTGAGGACCAACACTGGAAAAGCTAAAGCAGAAAAACGCATGTGTGGCTCTTGCTTTCTCTTCAAAGATGAATATAAACAAATATTAAGGGTTTTTTGTAAAGGACAGCCCCTCTCCCTCCAACTTCAAATTCAGGGCTTAATAAAGACAGGAAGGATATTCTGTTTCATATGGTTAGTGATACAATCTGGTAACAATGTAAGAGTTTAATTTCAAAGCTCTGCAGGATACTGAAAACTTATTAATACTTTCATTAAGTATTCATTAAGTCAACTTGCATCTGAAATGTTGGGGAAAAATATAAAAGAAAATTATTACTTATTGTCTCAACAGAATTCTAATTTTACTTCTAGCTTTTACTCATCAGAATTTGTGCATTCTTTCTTGGCTATCAATGCAACAAAATGGGCAAAGGACTTTAATCCAGGAGCCCAAAGCCTTGCACTTGCAGAAGTACAACTTGATGACTGTTTAGGTCCACCCCAACCATGATTCAGTCCATGAAGTATCCTGGAAATAAGTTGGTTTTGGTTTTTTTAAGTTTTTTCTATTTGAATCCAATTGACATAAGCCTTATATTTAAGTATAAGAAAGTTATGGGGAAAAGTGTGCCTCTACTCTTTCACCCTTAACTTATCTAAATATTCATGTTGCAATCAACTGCCCACATTCTTGTTCAGGTTCCACGCTGTATTTGGTAATACCTCAACCACTTGGTTTTTTTTAAAATTATTTAAAACACTGTTCTTAAGAGTTAGGTTAGAGGGGAACTGTAGAAAAACTACTGCTTCCCAGATTTCATAGGTTTCACAACACTGTTTCCGATTCCCCTCCACACTCGCAACCCCTTTAAGAAATAACCATTTTTAACATCTCTTAAAGCAGATGTTCTCTAGGCATAGTTTAGAGTGCAGGAATAACATTGCTATCAAGTCAGGAAAGGTCTCTGCCCTCAACAGGTTGTTCAGATAATTGGTAAGAAAAATAAAACCCTATCTGCTCCCACAGTCTTTTTGTTTGTTATGTTTTGTATGTTTGATCTACTTTCAAGATTTTTGGTCTTTTGAGCCAGAAGCTCACTTCAATTGTATGTTTGTTCAAGCTTTTATGTCTTCTGTGTCAATTTATCCCAGTTTTCAAGTGATGCTACTGTAGTCAAAATAGCAGTTATTTCTGTGTTCAGTTGTTGAAAACTTTTAGCTATTTTTTTCCCAGTCTGAATTATGTTCACTTTCATGTCTAACAGGTGCAACACTGAAAACATGGATAGATCTGACGCAGCTCACTGTAGAGTAGAGGGATGCTGCTGCTGCTCTTTCAGGCAAGTTCCATGTAGTTGTCACCAAGGAAAAAAAAAAAAAATCCTTTTATCTGTCTTCTGAGTACATTTTACACTTTGAAGCATTTTTGCTATTGGGAATAACAGAATCCCTAACTGAAGCAGAGAAGGTTTCTTACTCTCATGTCAGTAAATAATACACTACGGAAAGCAAAAAAGGATGAAGTTAAGTTGGCAAGCATCCATCTTTTGTGCAGCACTCTACCTTCCTGTAGAGCAAGTGTGCTAGAGCTGAGGCTTAAAGCAATACTTTAGCAGAAGCCTCAGACAAAACCAGAACTGGCTGCACTGCTCCCTGGAGAATTTATAAACAAGTAAACCAAAGACAAAAACCAAACAAACTGAAAATGACTTACAAAACATTTCATAGCACTTCAAAAACAGTCAGACACAGACTCCAGGTTTCCTGAAGTCAGTTCTCTGCCTACTTTTCCCCTCTAGACGATCTTTCCTCCCCTAGTTTTATCTCAGATGGGCTGGATGATTCATCTGAAGGTTAACTAGTTCATAATGTAGGACAATGAGTCGATGCATTTAAGTCACCAAATGCCCAGCAAGGTAATGAAGCTTCAAAATTACTCTGCGTTCACAGTAATAATGCCTATTCTAAAAGTATTACACACATGAATACACACAAACACATAAATACACACACAGAAAACCCAGCTTAAACTTTACACTAGAACGTAGATGAAGAATAGAGATTCAAAATTCACACTGATACACAACCCTTTACGTAAGTTGCAAACGAAAGGAAAACATGACTTAGGAATGGTTTCTAAAATTTGCAAGTAAGGCAAAAGGAAAGCATAAATAGTTCTGCCAAGTAAGTGACTTCAAAAGATATTGCACAGAAAGCTTTTAGTCTTAGCCTACATTAAGATGACACATTAATTATCCTATGAATGGTATCTTGAAAATTGTAAAGATTCAAACACTGCTGACAGAAGACAGATAAACCTCAAACCAGCAGAGGTCAGGATATCATCAGGAGTATAAACAGGAGCCTAATAGAGGAGTATTACTGTATGATTATAAAAAGGCACTAGATTTGCAATTTAACATTGACTCAATAAATACAGTTTTTATGCTGACATTTTGTCTGAGACAGCATGAATACAATATGGGACAGCAAACTGAGACACTATTTCCCCCCAATAATTCAAGGCTAACTACAAAGCCCCAGTGAATCAGAGCTTCAAAACACATACACCACAATAATTGCAAGCTGTCTAATATTTATGCTCATAGACTCACCACCCTGCTGTGTCCTTCTGATGGAAATGAAATTATATATACACTCAGTATGTTATTAAATGTAATGAAACATGGCAGAAAAACGCAACTATTTCAGGCTGCGTACGCAGAAATACACATGAACCAACGCAAAACAAAAGGGATTCAGAAGTTCCCTTCTTTTACAAGAAACATTTCTTAACTAGCTCTATACTGAAGCTCAGAATAATTTATTTTCAGAAGCACTGCTGCTCTTAACACTGGGGGAGCTGAGCTGACTTAGAACAAGTCATTCCATCCCTTTTCCATGCACTCTACTTATTTTTGCAGCCAAGAGGGCTAACTTTAAACTTCCAGCTTCAAATATTTTATCTCAAGTTTTCTGACAATACAGAAGATCAATATGGACAAACAAGAAGGATCTGATCTGGTCTTGGAGACAACAATGGGCCTGACAGACCAAGGGGAAATACCAATAGTAACTAGGCCCAGACAAATAGAAATTCTGTTCCCGATGATTTTATTAAAAGCTTTCCACATTCCCAAAACATCAGTTCCCAAACTTCTCCTCTAGTACCCTCCAGCAGCAGAAAGATTTTTGAGCTAGGGCCTGCACCAGCTGCTGACAGGTCTTGCACGTCCAGAATACACCTGGCTTGTCAACTCAACATTACAAGGGAGGTCATCACGTTCCAGTGGCAGCCAGGATATTTGTCACCATTTACCAAACTAGAAAAGCACGCTACACTCCTCAGGGGACCTCACTTGGACAATCCATCCACCCAGCACAGCTGATGACAGCTCATGACAGAGACAATAGCTCTTGCTCTTTCAGGACAGAGCCGGGTGTGATCTCTTAAGTAGCTGTTTCCTTTACGAGGTCATATAATGGGTGAGGAAGACTCATGTCTCATTGCAACTAGTCAACATAAGATTGCGGGGGCCCCCAACATATCTTCGGGCAAGTTAACATGGCCTCAAGGACCACAGTCCTTATGGGACTTAGAACATGTTTCCTTGGGAATGCAAATCGCTAAAATGCTTCATCTCCTCATTTCACAATGACTTATATTTTAGAAGTCGTAAATCTCTAAACGTTTACTGCCTAGTCAAAAAACTGGAAGACACTAGACTTACCTTTTCTATCGCTGCATCATGGACAGGAAGCTCCTCTGGACTGAAAACAAAGACAAAGTTCGTATTACTCTTGGTTAATCTTGGCACAAAATCATTTTTGTATAGGTTCTTACAAGTAATCATTTACAGCAGCAATATGTAGTAACAAGTAAACAAGAATTCTGAACTTTAATGAACTAAGACAATGACACACAGGAACCCTTGGAGTTTTTTGGGTTTTTTTGTTTTTTTAAACACAGTGAAACTTACAATATTTTAAGTACAGAACCAGAACTGTTTCTATCTTAAATCTTCTAAATCAAAGGAGTTGTGTAGCTTCAAAACACAAGGACTTAACAGTCCAGAAAGTTCATTTTTTCTTTAGTAAAAGCACCCTGTGATGTACTACTGAACTGAAACCTAAATGAATTTTGTTTATTAGACCATATTATTGTTAGCTGAAATGCCCCTATAAAAGGTTTTCCTCCATTACTACTGTGCCCTGAGTAGGCACTGAGGCACTGCAACTTTGCTTGACTTAGGAGAGTTAACTTCCATTTTCTCAAAACTCTACAAAATTCACTAAGTAACAGGGAGGAGGTGGTAGAAAAAAAACCAACAAAAATCAGCTTTATTAACAGGTATCTAATTAATATTCAAAAATACAGTGCTTTCATTTCTTAGCCTAACTCTAAAAAGGCAGGTTATTAATTGAAAGCTTGAAAAGCAGCCTTTGAACAGATACATTTTCAGACTTTATATTATTATCTATTTATATTATTATAGTTTCATTCTGAGGGCTCTAACTTCTATTTTTCTCACCAACAAAACTTGTGTTTTTCTTATCAAAAGTAACTGGACCACTCTGATGCCAAATCAGCCTGCCTGCCTTTGCCTGCATCATCTGCAGCTTCTGAAAACATAGCAGCTCATCTGTAAGTAGCAAGGCTCCCTTTTTTCTGCTCTACAGATCAGACAAATAACACACCCAACAAATCTTGTTTAAAAGGGACTAAAAAGCAGGCACTGTGTGAAATCCTTTAAAAAAAAAAAATTCCTATTGAGTCTCGATCTTATGAAAAAATTCCTACCCACACCATTATAGCTTTCTATAGCGAGGACATGAAAACCCAGTATTTCAGACCTGTATCAAACCTGTGCAAGGGCAAAAAACACACTGGGGAAGGCTACAAAAGTAGTTGCTGCTGCAGTCAATGTAAGAACAGTCTGATGCAAAAAGCCTGAATTATATTTGATCTCATTTATTTAATTTAAAAGATGCAGTTTCAGATTCAGAAGTTATATTTGAATAAAGAAATACATTTGAATTACCTCATCTAATGGAAAAGCTTGCTCCGATCAACACCTTTTCAGAGACCACACACACAAGTCAAAGTTTCCAGTACACAGCCTAGAAACTAATTTAAAAACCAAGAGAGTGTTCCTTTTGAACAGCATTGCAAAAAGCAAAATCCATTCATTTAGAAGCACTTTCCAAGCATCTGAAAGTTTTCTTGATGAACAACATCAAAATAAAAAAAAAAAATCTGATTAACATCTGTCCTACGCACTGGAAATAGCCTATATTCAGTGCTACCTGAGGTTGTAAATGCTATAAAATTGTAGTATTGTGCACAGTCCCATATAACTAAATTAATAAACTGAAAGTAGGCCCTTTGTATGCCAAGTAACACCTAGAAATTAGGCTCATTTGAACAGAAATGAAAAAGTAAGCAAAGGAGAAGAAAAAATTCAATTTAATAATCTGCTTGGGGGGACTTCTTGGGTGGTTTGGTTTTAAGTACAAAGATTGCTAAACCTTTCGAACGTCACTCAAAAATTTCAATTCTTCATTGACAGTTGCAGGCACTGTCTACTTCCACCAGAAGCATCAGTCTCAGAGCAAGATGAGCGCCCAGCAGCCTCATTCTTTGTGGCCCTACAAGATCACACCAGCAGCTGGCTGCACACACAAGAAACTCTTTTTCCTCCAGTGCTGCCAGCAGCGTGGAAGTCACCAGTCTGATGGCTCCACATCCCTGCAGACTCACACCAGACACAGCAACTCCTCTGCTTAACTGGTACCACTTGACAGCTTACCTTCACATTTGCTAATCCGTCATGGAAGCTAATCACATGAAAGATTAATCAAATCTTACTTTATCACAAAGGAAGAATGAATCACACTATTTACTACGGAATTGCTCTTTGCTAATTTTGCAAGTTACCATCGGTGTGCAATCAAAAGGCATGGCTGAACCTACCGAGCAGTGAAAAGAAGGCTCTTTTGTCCTGGGAAGCAGACACCATACTCCCTCACTAAATTAATTTAGCAGCAAATTTATGACCACATTCCTCGTTATTTCTTTAGCTGCACAGCTATACACTAATACCACATACCTATATATTTTTAGCACTGAAATTCCACAGGAGCACATTAAACCAGCCCTATGTTTTTATTCCCTGAGATGGTGCTAGCAGCTGAGCACTAGGAAAACAGCGGAGCAGCTGAGCGAATTGCCCCAGGCCGCTCAGTAACTCACTGGACTGGAACGCAGGAGATCCTGGAGATCTTCCTCTCAATTAACTAGATTGCACTAACTACGCCCATGTACTCACATACATAATATTCAAATCTACCCTGCAAGGACTGAAGGAAAGGCATAGTGGGCAAACAAACTCAAGTCCCTAAAGATTCTTTAAATAAATACATTTCCATTTAGTGTATGTGGTTTTTATGCAGAAGCACCTTGTATTTTTTTTTTTCTAAAAAGGATTAGGTGGGATCAGACACAAAATCAATTAATGTCTATTAAGCAGTGTAATTTTATTGTACCTTCTTTTTTTCTTTATAATGATGAATCTTCCCCTTCCTGCCCCAGCCTAGCCAATCTAATATTGTAATACCTTCATTATTTCTTTTAATCTTGAATCATCTCCCATCATGCCCAGCCTATTTAAACTTGTATTTTTCAACTTTTTGTATCTGTGTACTTCACCAAGTAATAACATGAAGTAGTAAACAATATTAACATAATATAGCCACATCCTGCCCTAAGATGACTATTTTCCTTTAATAGCTCAAGTAATATTCATTTAGGGGATACAGAGAAAAAGAACAGGACTGATTAACCTAATTAGCTTGGAACCATACAATACTTGATATCCAAAAGAGGAGCCACCGACACAGCTTTTAACTGAACTCATGTAAATAAGGTCTCACTTAGCAGAAACAAAATCTTAACACTCTGTTGTCCACAATAAAGAGCCAAACTAGTTAAATTCACCCTTTTCATCAGACAGGAATCAAGAATCATTACAACTGGTATGTGCCTTTGCCCCAGGCATAAAAACTACAGCCTTCCACCTGCAGGCTGGGCAGCCCACATTGCAACCCAACAGCAGCTCAAGGGCTCTGGGTGCCACTGCCAAGCAGCTCTGGTGTTAACAGCATTAAGAGAAAGTTCTGATGATGTTGTCTACAGGTTTGGGACCTGCAAAATGCTGGGACCAAATCCTAACTCCAATAAGGAGCAGGGTCCACATGAAGGAGTGCTAGGTTTCCTACTAGAAAGCTCCTCAAAGACATTTCGCTGGGAGGAAGTACTAGGCTTCAAGGCTTGACTGGAACTCGGGACCTCTACCCATGGTCCTCACTGGTGGTGATCTACAGTGCTGGCCCAAAGTCGTCTTCCTATCTTTCAGTCTGGACTATTACCACCTTCTGGTGAGGATTATAAGGCCTGTAAGTTCAAAGAAACAGGATTTCATTTTGAAGAACAAGGACTTCGTTGAAATTTTTATTAGATTATAAGTGATGAATGGATTTTACATCTTTAAATCCACCATGATGGTTAACACAGGTTTTCATTAATTTTTCAAGATAACTTAAAAGAAATATTAATCTTAAATGCATAAATATCTGACACTTCAGAACATTAAACATGCAGATCTATGTTTTTGACTATTAAGCCATGTGTTGCAATTAGCCTCCTTGAGTTACAGTGGTAGTTTAAATAAACTGAAAAGTCTCAGACTTAACAAGCTTACAGTCACCTACCCACTGCTGCTGTTTAAATCAGTCTTCTTTAAACAGCACTTTGATATATTTGTTCGAAATAAACACAAGGAAAGACTTTCTCATATTAGTCACTCATCAGATTTATTCTTTTCCTACATTTGTATTTAAATCCCAAATATGTTCCCTGCTGGCTCAAATCACAGCATTTTACTGCTTCTAGTTTGGCTTAAATAAATTTAAGAAATGTAAAGCCTCCTCCATCATTTGCAGCTTCAGCTGAGAATGGAAGATGTTTAGTGCAATAATCAGCAGTCTTGATATGTTGATAACCCCAGAACTGTAAATTCCAGAGGACCAATTCAATTCTTCACAGTTGCAAGTTGTATAACGCCTAACACTCAATTTTTCATTGGGAAAAAAAAGTGGCAAAAATTGACCATAATAGACTAAAAATCTTTACCACAAAGCTTACTTGCCCAAAGAGCTGTTACATTTAAAATTTTTGTAAGCTCTATTTTCATTTCTCTTAACTTCTATTTCAAAACACACCACTTGCTTAAAAATCCTCTCTACTTACTGTAGTCTTTCTTACCCCAGACAGAATTAGCCACCGCACTGTGAAGAACTTTAGGGTCCTTTAGGCCGAAACATCTTGCAGGAATAATTGTGATATGTGCAAGTCATTATTTAATTAAAAAAAAAAAAAAGGTCAATTAAATTCAGTATTCCTATATTACTGGACTCACTATAACATGACTATTAAAAAACTGGAATCCTCATAAAATCTGTGCTGCGGTCCCTACACAAAATAGTTTCTCAAACTATTTGTCAATTATTTTCTCATGCTGTCCTCAAAGTACTACTAAGTGGAATAGCATCACCTTGTATCACCGCATGCACATTTTAATTGAAAAGTATTTTGAAATCATATTTGGTGTCACATATAAAATACAACATGGGAAAAGTTTCTTGCAGAACACTTATCTTCATGGTCTCACTGACTTAATCATAAAGAAATAGACGCTGTGCATTCAGTTCTTCATTTGTGATGCAACACTAAGTATTTAAATCCATGAGGGAAACATACTTGCTAGCACCAAGGAGAATTATTTTGAAGGAATTCTTAAAAAAAAAAAAAAAATTCATTTTGAAACTTCTATGATCAAAGAATTTATGTGAAACATCCACAAAAACGTTAGCAAGGCATAAAACTCAAAAGCGAAAGTGTCATGAAATAAATTTATGAAGAGTGATCATGCACACGTAAGAGATGAGAAGGAAGGGAAGAATTCAATTGATGTACCTGAACAAGAAAAGCTTTAGTACAAATGGAATTGTTTTGCTATACAATATAGAACTCAGATTGTTGAGTAACAAATTGCAGCAACATTTCAGGACTCAGATGTATTAGGAAAAAGTAAATCTTCCCAAGTATGAACAGTTTTTAGGGTCTGTAATTTGTCAGAATTGAGTTGTAGGAGTCTGTAGCTTTACTAGACAAAGAAAATTAGTATCTTCACACTGGGCAACCAATTCTACAACAATAAACACCGAACTGACTAGGTGTCCTCTTATGTCCGCTTCCCTTTCAGTGTCCAATATACGGCACATAAAACTGTCAAAGCAATACACAATATTATGGATAATTACAACAGTGCTTTGGAACAGAATGACACCTTATGTTATATACATATATATATATACACACACATACTGTTTCCAGGTAGCTTTTACTGCATCATGTCATATAATATACATACTGATCTTTGTTCTAAAATTAGCTGAAAAGTGCTAAACAATCATCTCATAGAAGGGAAGATAAATAAAACTAATTGTGTAATTCACAGGACGCACAGCATCATTACTTATAATGACTACTTTTATGTCTGCATTATGACACAAGACGGGCTACAAAGCAAAATGTTTTCTGAAGTCAACTGAAAAAAACTCATTAACCATTATAAGTAGAAATAAAACAATATTTCAATGTCATGCCTTTCTTTAGACCTATGATTAAGTTATTCTACTCTTTATAGCACAAATCTAAAGCACAACTTAGTGTTGAATTCAGATCCTTTAGTCCAAACAAGTTAATTTTCAGAAGAATTCTGATTATGAACGACTGCTTTAGTCTTCCAACCTTTGAATGGAAATTAAAGGCAATAGTGTAATTTTCAAAACCAATAATACATGGAACAGATTTCTGAAAATATAGAGGAGAAAGTAAGAAAGCTGGTTTTTAAACTAAATGATGGATTTTTCCCCACAGAAAATACTATGGGTCACTTCCTTCTTTCCATTACACATTTTACTTATATAACTCACAATTTTGATTGTGTGTGTCTATCAAAATAATTGCAGCTCTGCTACTGTAATCATCCATTTTTAATTTTCACCAAATAACCTCTGCACAGTATGGGGGCGGTGACTACAGCAGATTAAGAAACAGCTTTCAGAAGTTTTGTTAAAATTCATAAGCAAGCCAAAGCATTTAATTAACATACGGGATAAGCCAACGTGATATTCCACAATATAATTATCAGGAAATATGCTGCAAGAAAGAATTTAATGCTGGCAAAAGACTGGATCACATGTGATTTTGTGACTAGGTTTTAGTTACAATTTTTGTTTGTGTATTCTGTGGATGTTGCTGCCAATATGCACAACACAGTGCCATGAACATGTACCTCCTGTCCAGAGAGTCTCAAGTACTGCACAGTCTCAGAGATAAGAAAAAAAGATAAAAATAAAATCAAAAGATTTATCAAATTCAATTAAATCTCAAAGTGGTGACTTTTAGTAAAATACTTTCCTGATTAGCAGAAGATAACTTCACTATAAAGTTTTTACTGCCGATATAAAAAATGGTCAAGAAATTCATAGCAAAAAAGATACCTGTACTTTCACTGCCACATGCTAAAATATATGCTTTCTTGTGTCTTTAGTAAAAGACGTGTTCTATATGCAAACTTTAAGGTTTTCCCAGCTTGGAATCAGAAAACCTTTGAGAAAAATCTATAATCTGCTTAACTGAGCACAGCAGCATGTCTAGTGATTTCTGATGTCACTTTAGTTGAACGTAAACAAACACTGAGGTTAAAAACATCTTCTCAGAATCACATTCCAAGTGTTTTTAAAAAAGATAAAAAGTAGTCTAAGCTACCTTAAAACTCTCAAGAGGCTAAAAGACAAATGAAAAAGAATGAATCACTTTGCTTCTGATTTATATTTGATATATAAATGTCTAAAACATCTAGGATTTTTTCCTTAAGCACATATACATATTGCTTTTAAGTACTGCTTGAAGGTTAGTTACTGTACAGATCACTTACAGTATATATTAATAGCGATCCAGGACTTGCATGTTGGCAGCTTCATCCGAATTAAAATTCATGTGCTATCCAGAGCACATTCCAACATAAATTAACTAAGATGGTAGTGTTCCAGCAATATATGCTTGTTCGCTGCTGAAGCTCAATGCTTTATGTACCTACACTTGCTGCTTTTATGAAATAATCTTCTGCAGTCTAAAATTCCATTTTCATGGGTCTTTCACTTGGGTCAAGAGTAGCAGCAGCTTTGCACTTCTAAAAACTGTTACCCCCAGACCTCTTTTAGCACTCTTAATAATCAGTGCCAGTGAAGCAGGCTCTGGCCATTCCCTATATTCAGTTACTTTAATCTTCTATAAATGCTAAATATAGTAGGAAATATATGTGGTAATAATGATAATGTTAAATCCTTACATTTTAGAGCTTAAGCAGTAACTCAAAACCAATGCGTATCGCTAAGTATGTTGTATAAATTAAATCATACATTACCATATTCAATCATTTTTTCAGTTCTGCTACCTAATAGTTCTTTTCATAAAAGGAAGTAGTTCATGAATTCCTAGTACACAGTGGGTGATCTTTTACTCAAATCAAGTAGCAGCAGCTGTTAACAAAAAACACACTATTTGTCCTTAGTTGGCAAAATTATCCTGCAGTTTACTTTTGTGTTTGCAATCAAATCTGCGGGACTACATTCACCTCATTTCTTTCTGTATCTGCAGAGGATTGTTGAAGTGACAGCCTGGACTAACTCAGCTGAAAGAATGGATTTAAAATTCAAATTTCAACTCTAGTCCTAAGAATAAGCTAAAGAAATGGGTACAACCGTGACATAGTTTTAGGAAAAAAACATACCATTTTGAATGATAGCGAATAATAACAGAACATTCCTTCCTTCCATAGGAAGAACCTGCATGAAGGGAGAGTAGCAGAAGAACCATACACTAGATCATCATGGTAACACAAGGGGGGGAAATAAAATAAAATTTTAAAAATTTTTAAAAAATCAAAACCCCTTTCAAATTATTCTTAAAAAAAAAACAAAAAAACAAAAAAAAAAACACCAAAAAACCCTAACCAACTTTCACTAAGATGAACAAAACTGAGTTAAAGAGACCTTCTTAAATGCTTTTGTAAAGGAACTGAAATTAGCAATCTAAACCACAGAAAAATTTATTGGTAATTTCTAGACACATGGATATTAAAAAAACTATTGCAACTGTGAGAGCACAGCACATGGGCAAAGCTGCTTATTTTCCAGTGGAAGCCAAAATTAACTAGACAACAAAAACACGGCTGAGAAAGATACACCTGAAATCCTACTGCTTTTGTGGCTATAAATATGAATCTAGGAGGTAGGTTCTTCAGCTGTTATTCAAATTACAGGCGGTTGACTGCTTCTCTTCAAACAGGTCCAAAATAGGTGACTTCAAGCCTTGCATAAAATGAGTTGATTCTGGGTTCAAATAGCCTCCTTAGCTTTACAAGATTCTAAAGCAAGCATATCTCAGACAATGACCTAGCCAAAACCAGAAGTAAGGCACTTCCTCCATCTCCTGGTGAAGTTCTACCACCAAGAACACAAGTGGTGTGCAGATACTGGAAGACCCTGTATGATTGTGAAGCTTACAGGTGATCATCTGGGAGAGAAAGTCTGGTTCCTCTCCCTTCTGCTAGGTCTGGTTCAGGCAATCTTCATGGAACAGCTTTTGAATAAATGACCACTTTTGCCATCAAGCTGGAAAAAAAGACTTGTTTAAATAGCAAGTGTGAAGAAAAGTGAACAGCAAAAGCATTGAAGCGTGTCTCATAGCAACCAAAACACATTTTAAAGCAACATTTCTGACCACATGCTATTACAAAATAAGACTGATTTAAGGAAGCAATGCAAGTTCAAATGCATCAATGTAAAGAAAAGGACCACAATGCAACTATCATCATAATTGGAGATGAATGCAGAGATCAAAGTTCATTGTCCATCATGGAAGCAGAGCTGTAAACTGAAACAGTCAGAATGGATAACGACTAAGTAAAATTTACAGGAAGTCCAAAGTACTCTTCCACTGTCAGTGATGTTTAAATAAAATTGCTGATTTATCTTGGTCTCTGAAAGGTCTGTCTCTGAAACTTAGCCCCATGACTTCACAACTGCATAGTAAGCAGAGATTCATTTCAATTTATCAGGAGTTCCATAACTGGTAAGTAGTAAAATCTGTAAAACCTCTTCATTAATGTTTATTATGTATCCGTCGCTGCTGTGTTTTCAAACCAGGCTTTGTCATACAGAAATGCAATTAAAATATTCTTTTAGAAGTAGTTCCCTGAGAAAGTATGCAAAGAAAAGAAAGAAAGAAAAAAAAAAAAGCATTCTGAATCTCAATTACTAACCCAAGAAAACTTCAATTTCTCTCCTTAAATAAAAATAATATCCTCCGTACATTAGGGCAAAAGGAAAGAACATTAAATAGAGCTGAAATTTGTGGGTGGTTTTTTGGGGGTGGTTTTTTGTTTGTTTGTTTGTTTGTTTTTTAAAGCAGTTCCTCAGTACATTGATTAGCAATGAGTATTTCAGAGCAAAATCTGTCCAGGTAAGTGTATCACGTGTCAGAAGGCAGAATCCATTGCATACAATGCAAGACCACAGTGGAGTTTTCATAATAAATCTTTATAATGCCACATGAAAAATTCTACTCAGTGAGGTATATTCATGTATTTAGTAAGAAAGAGAATTAAGAGAAACACAACTTTTCTCTAACATCTGAGATCTGAATTTTTTTTTTTAAATAAAGATTTGTCTTTGGCAGCTGAAAGAGGCTTAACTTAGCACACTTTTTTCCCCAAGGGAGGGAAGAGTTAAGCCACTTTCCTGACAAGTAGGTCTGACCCTGTCTCACCAAGCTGAGAAGAAAAGAGAGGAAAATGACAGCAAGTCCCTACTGAGTGATCACGATATATCAAATGCAGTAAGATTTACATTTATAATTGAACTGTTAAGAATAAACATTTCATTAACGTGTTTGGCAATACTTACTGTGCCTAAAAAATTAAGAATAGTGTCTGTGTGTCACTATGAACAATAACTTTGCAACTCTCTGAGTAACCTTAGAGCTCTTTCCTTAAGCTTTGATGTGCAGCCTTTTCTACTAAAAATTTGAAATTGAAATTATATAAAAATCCCTATTTTTTTAATATTACTTTGATTATTACCAAATTACAGGCACCATGCTTCTTTCTTTACTTTCTATTACCCAAAATTTTTGGCATCTCAGCAGAACTGCTTTTGCTGCCAAGAACACTCAGAGACCAGTCCTTACATCTCTTATCTGGAGAGACTTCACCTGTGTACCTACTCAAATCAGCAGGGAGAGTCATGTAAGTAGTATTGTTCCTGGACGCGCGGTTCCACAGGCACATTGTAGAAAGCATTAAGGAATGCACAAAGAATATTTTAGAGACAAGGACTATTGTCCAGCAATGCTATGTATAAATTACCAAGAAACAGAATGAGAGAGAGGAGTGCAAACCATTCCCAGGTCCATTAAGTCATGGCCCCAGGGCTAAAACTTTCTGTGACAAGGTGTGAATAGTGAGATC
>JANHGO010000069.1:8947700-9003919 GCA_024606505.1 Aquila spilogaster
GGAGTCCTGCCCCTGAGGAGGAAGGAGCGGCAGAGACAGCGTGTGATGAACTGACCCCAACCCCCATTCCCCGTCCCTCTGTGCTGCTGGAGGGGAGGAGGTAGAGAAAATCAGGAGTGGAGTTGAGTCCGGGAAAGGGGGAGGGGTGGGGAGAAGGTGTTTTAAGATTTATTTTTATTTTCTCATTACCCTACTCTGATTGGATTGGTAATAAATTCAGCTAGTTCCCCCAAGTCAAGTCTGTTTTGCCCATGATGGTAACTGGTGAGTGATCTCTCCCTGTCCTTATCTTGACCCATGAGCCTTTCATTGTATTTTCTCTCCCTGTCCAGCTGAAGAGGGGAGTGATAGAGCAGCTTTGGTGGGCACCTGGCGTCCAGCCAGGGTCAACCCACCACACACATGCATGCTTTTTTCTTATTAAAAAAAAACCACAGCCACTCACTTAAGTGCACACTGTGCAAAACACCACCAAGTCTAGCACGTAAAATGTTTCATGAACTCTACAAACGAGTCTGTTGCTCAGTACTCCAATGACACTTATAAAGCCCGTAAAGTGTTACGAGAATATGTGAATACAGTGTAGGCATTCTAGGCATACTCTGTGCCAGGCTTTTACTTGACAAGTGGTTCAAGGGAAAAAAAAAAAAAAAAAAAAAGATATGACCAGGGTATTTTTCGAATTCCTCACAGCAATCTGACAAACAATGCAGTTCAGTCATCTTTTAAGTTCTCTATAATGATTTAAATGTTTCTATTACCATAACCAAAAATTAAATAAAATGAGTCTTTCTGATCTCACAGATATATTAAGCATCCTCAAAACACCCCGGTTTCATTACTTCTAATACATTACACTACCTTAAAATAGCCCCAAAGCAACTTGCCATGCACCTGAAAAAATGAGTTGATTGAGTCATTATCCAGAATATCCCCCACGGAGGGAGAATTTAATTCACCCAGAGGCCAGTGTATCATGAAACCATCAGATTAGCACTACATAGAGTATTTTAAACAAAAGCTAGCGGGAACCATGATTCATTCTTTAAACAGACATATTACTAAGATTAATTATAAAATGTCTTTAAAATTATTATCAAGTTGACTTACTCTGTCATACTTGGCAACTATCTCTGCTCGTTCTTGGGCAAGTTTGATAGCAGCATCCTGCTCGGCATCTGCACCTGTGGAGAATCAAAATAATGCTGTTCAGATTCTCTCCCTCGTGAACAAAGAACTGCAGCTAAATACTTGGAAAATAAACTTCAACTTCAGAGAGACTACTTGGATGGAGAAATGCCAAAACAATTGTATCAAAGCAAAATATGACCTTGGTGCATGTCTTAAATACTGTTCAGAATAAAATACAATTATTGGATGGTATCCTAATTGCTGAGTTTAGAATGTTCCCAACTTTCCACCAAAGCAGATATTAAATAAAGTTCAAAAAATAATACCCCACAATCCATTAACTGAAAGACTGAAGAAAGTAGTAAAAGCTACTAGTTGCCAATTCCACAAATATTCGCATAGTCAAAGAAAGCTGAAACATACGCTACTGGTTTAAAAAAAAAAGTGTGAACTATTTACAGGATTTGTTGAGAGGGATTAGAATACTGATGAATGCTGAAGAAATACTGCATGACTTCATCTTAGAAATTGCCTAAGACTTATTTTTCAGAAAACAGGGAAGGATGTCGTTATAGTGTCAGAACTGCAACTTGAGCAACCCAGAGTTGGAATAAGCATAAGGATATGCAACAGGAAGGTTGACAGGCAAGAAAAAACAGATGCGTGGGTAAGCACTGGACATCAGTACACTGCAGATGCAGCAGAGTTTACTACAGTAGTGAAGTTAAAGTTTAGACAAATCTGGTTTGATTGAGAGAAGTTGAAGCAGACTGCATGTGTAACTGAATTGGGTTCCTTGGCATTGTTGCCTTAGCAAAAACCATCTCTAGAACATGGACAGGAATGTAAAGAGGGCACCAAGAAAGGAGAAGTAAGAGAGATGCTGCTTTGAATATTCAACAACATAATGCACTTCAATATCCCAAATGCAATTATGATTTCAAAGCAATGAAGCAAATCAGTTTTAATCAATGATAAGTTTGTGAAAGATTCAAAAGTTGATTTGTTTCAATTATTAAAAAGCAATGAACTCCAGATAAAGCAAAGCTTTAGAAAGGTTTGAAGTAGTGTTCAAGCACACACTGTTACAAAAATAACTCCAAGTGTTTTTTCTTCACTATTTAGTTCACAGCAACATAATGAACTTCAGGAATTGTACATATCAACCATCTGGGCCAGGAAATAGAAAAACAGATCAGATATTATAGTTTTCTATTGTATGACATTATTAACACATTTATTTGTTCAAACCCAGTATTTCTTTAATAAAATTTACCTACCTATTTCTCAGTACTTAGACAAGAAGTTGTGCCAAGGTGGCCTTCTAAGCCATCTGTTAAGAGATTTAGCACGGTCTCTGCATGTTTTCACTTGAAGTTTCCTTAGGGGAATGCACAGAACACCTCAGTATGCCCCATCACAGACACAAGCACCAGCATTCAGGCAACAGCAACACTTCCCCTAATGGAAAGTCTGACTGCTTCTTTAAAGCTTTTGTTTACGATCTCCAGAGGTTACACTTTGTTATGCTCGTTCTGCCCCCCTTCTGCTTGCCACCATCATTTGCCAATCGTATTACTCCCATTTATTAGTAAGGGCATTGAGCTCTGTCATTTTTTCCAGTGCGCACCAGAACCAGCACAAATGTAATTTACACAGTTATCTGAGGAAGAAAAAAAAGTAAGAATTACTTTTGCTATATTTGGAAGCTATGCATCTCTGTGTCACAACACTGATAAATAATTTCCTCCCTGTAAGGCAAGAGGTGAGTAGGCTCCAAGCAGTGCACAGTTCCTCCTGCTCCTTCAGGTGCTGGATCCACCTTTATTCCTAAGCTTAAAGAGGACTACAAGACAAAACAGTTTGGTTTCAGGTTTGTTTTTCTCTGACACAGTTTTATAGCAATCACAAGACTCTTATCCCAGCTACCTACGTGAACTCTGACCAAGACACAACTCTTACAAGGCCAAGTGCAGCACCCTTCTAGAACCGCACCCCAGCACTGTCACCACAAAAGGGCACAGACTGAACTCTGCGCTACTCTGGGTCCACTCAAGCACTATATATTCCCCAACACAATTATAACAATCCGGTTTTTATCCTTTACTAGTTGACGTACTATGCCTACGAAACTGACAATGTCCACTAAAGCTACCAAATCTACACTGACATAAAGCAGTAGGTGAAGCCTAGTTTTCCTTTCAAAGTGAGAAGCTAAACGAACCATAATCAAAATCAAATTGCATTTTCTTTCATAAAACACAGAGATCTGTGCTTACAGTAAGTTTTATAGAAGGCCAATTATGGGGTTTTAAAAAGTAAACTTTAGGCTTGCTTAGAAAGCTGACACTCCTTCAGAGAATTCAACTACCAAGCAATCCTAATCTTTACTTCTCCAATGGACAGATGTGGGAAAAGCTTACTTGTTTAAAGTATGACTGCTGCTGGGCTTCAAGAAATGGGTAAAAAAAATCCTATCAGTATTTTCCCAGTAAAAGAGAGATTAGATTTGATTTGAAAAAGAGTGTGGCTGAATAACAAGTAGTCAATATTGTAATACATAGTAGTCAACACATTCAAGTAGTAAGTAGATGATACACATTTTATTAGCAGAATTAAAAAATAGATTACTACATTTATTTAAAAATCTACTCAAAAGGACATGCACAGCTCTTCAGCAACACAGATGGAATAAGTGGCAGAAGTTGGAACAAAGTCTAAACCTTTGCTTAAAAGAATGCAAAACTGTATTTGCACCAGAAACTGAGTCCTGATTTATTTTGAAAACATGGCCATGGCTTACCTTCCTTTCCTCTGTATAAGTAACATATGAATAAAAGTTTGGCATGTTGTATGCCTCACGACAATTCAATTACATTTAGTGTGGAAATTATCATATTCATTGCCTTTAAAGTAATCCTCTTCACTTTCTGCCAGAATCATCTTAACCTTCTAGCTGCAGTGAGACAGTTTAACATTGCATTAATCCATCCATACTGAAAACTCAGAAAACAGCTTGAGATGGGGACAAGAGGTTATATTTTGGGAGATAAGCATAAAATATTATTTTTTCTTATAAGAGGAATTATTTAAATATCTCCAAGTTAGAAATTACACAATGATTCCTGATAAAGTAAAAGCTTAATATGGGAACAAGAAAAATTCTTCATGAAATGTCTTCCCAGGCACAAAAATATATCACTACATCACTATGAAATTAAAGACAAATAACTGCTATTCTAAAGTCTTATCAGTTTTATTCACTAATTCTTATCTCACTGAAAGCAGTTAAAGATGTGAAACAAGTATGATTAAATTTTCTAATTAAAAGTTAGCATTACAGAAGATCAACACCACATTATACAGGAAACAATGCAATCTCAGATGAGGCTGACATTAATATACAGTCAATTAACTAGTACAGAGAACTGATTTTGACTAAAAACTGAGGAAATATATTATCAACAATCTGGTGATAAAATCTGCCAATGATGGCATGCTAAACAGCGCATTTAAGCCCCCCAAAATTGTTCAGGCTTACAAGGTACAACAAGTGTGCTTAAAACCCTGCCAAGCAGCAATGTCACACATTTAGCTTTTGAAAAAGGTAAATCATAAAGAGAAAGGCCAGGAACAAAATTTTCTGAAAAGTTAGCCTGATACACTTAACAGTCCTCATTAGAGAGTATTTTCGCCTTATCACTCTGCCATGCTAACCCGTTTTCTATATTTACAAATATTACAAAATTCTAAGCTTTGAAAAGCAGCATGCAAAGGAACTGAAGCATCATTACAGTCAGAAAATCGAACAGAAAATCCCAATCTACGATGACATGAAAAAGGACTGACATAACAACCAGATTACTGCTTTTCCGATACACTTGGAAATCAGATTATCTTACTTGTCAGTGCTGCCGAGATGACTAGTAAACTGCTGGATTTAAACTTTCAAAAGGATACTACTAGAATTGGTCTCATCTTGCAACTCCCTGATTTTAAACTGCTCAAGAATCAGGCCTGCTGAATTAGACACCTATGGACTGCCATCAGCCCTACAAAGCTAGGTTAAAGCATTGCCTGGCATCAGTACAAGCTTTCTTCCTTTGTCACTCTAATAAGAGTCTCTCCTTACCTCACCAATTATTGAAAAGTTGAAAAAGACACAATTTCTTCAGGAAGAGAAAGTGGTGATAGTATGTAAGAAATGTTAAGTGGCACAGGCAATAAATTAAACTAGTCCTACACAAAGACACAATTCTAATTAGTCTGCAGTACTTATTTTCTGAGAGAGGAAATAAGTGATCTGGAGATGCCAGCATTACTTAGTAGCAACAAATTTACAGATGAATTCTGGGTGTTATCCTGCCATCCACTATTAGGTGGTGTCTGTGTGCATCATAATTGCATTTAAAATAAAACCCCACATTTTTAAAGCTGGAGGGTTTTTTTAAATTTCAAAACCCCTGTCCAGTTCAGTCAACTGATACAAAAATTGAAAAATGTCACATTAAATTAAAATAAATTCTTAAAACTGACAACACACAGGCTTCTTACAAACTTAAAAACTAACTGGAAACTCCCAGTTCCTACTGAGCAGCTGCAATTCTAAGTATCTTGCAGCTTGTGAGGAATATTGGGGAGAACAGTTTACTCTTCCAAAATTCGAGATTCTTCCAATCCTAAGGAACAAAGGCAAGTGTCAAACTTGGGCAAGAAGGAACTAATAAAATTAATAGACATATTGCTAACAAAAAATAGGGGATGTTCCACTCCAAAATGAATGCAAGACTAACTGCAAGGGTCATGGACCTACTGCCATAAGCGATGTATTTAATGGCAAAACAACAGAGCCAAGTAAAAAATAAACACTATTAAAAAGAAAATAAGGATATGCCCTACAAATAGATAGAAAAATGAAATTTTGACTATTAGTAAAAAATTTTTTAAGGATAGAAGGTTTTGCAAGAAACCAGGTACTGATACAGAGCTACAGTTTGACAGATCCAATCCAACTAAAAAAGAAATAATCCTGCCTTACTCTTGCCTTCATGCCATCTTCTCCCTTCTGTTTCACAGGGAGAAAAGGTAGCTGTAGGTGTAGGCATCTACAGACACCAGAGGACCTTTGATCCAAGGTCCCCCTATCACCCACCTAAAATACTTTTTTTTTTTTTTGGGGGGGGGGGGGGCGCGGGGGGGAGTGGAACCACAAAAAATGGAAAAAATAAAATTGGCAATAATGTATTTTTGTATTAATTGACATTACCAAGCTAAACACTGAGGATCCTTCTTTGTAGCCCCAGCAGTGACTCAGTTTTCCAAAATAAAGGAGGGGAACTAACGACACTATCCCTTGTGTTTCCAGCAGCCAAGGAGCAGCTGAACAGCCTGGCAGCAGCTCGACTGCTCCTGGTCAGGGGTGACTAACACAAACAGCCCATACTTACACCTGGTTTTCCAACGCATAGCCTGATGGAACTGAGCTGCTGCTGAGTGAGGAATTGCCAGAAGACAGTAAAATGCTGGTCTTTCCCACAAGAAGAAAAGCTTCTGCTCTTCGAGGTTTACTAAGTAGCTGTAGTTTGAACTCTGTTTGCCTACTCCTGCATGGCTTCTAATCCTGTTCAGCTACAGAACTACAAAACAGTAAGGCACAGCATTTTAAAAAGTGACTTTCATCTGCAACCCACTGGGAATGCATCTCTAGTCCGTGCAAAAGTAGTCATACAACTTATGGGAATGATCTTTGGGGTGACTCAAACTCACTAGTGATATTCTCCCTGAAACAGCCTAAAAATGGCTAGTTAGATACAGTACCTCACCTGGAAAAAGTAACAGCTGAGCACTAGCTCCCTCATCAAGGTTGCACAAAACAAGTATCACCAGGAGCCTCAGCGTGTTCTTTACACGTAACAAAGGAGTGTATAGGCACAAGGCACATTATAGTGCTTATACATTATCAGCAGCATAATAAATTGCCTCCTACAGATGTGCCATAAATTTAAGTAGAATCATAGAACCATTTAGGCTGGAAAATACCCTTAAGATCAGAGAGTCCAACCACAAACCTAGCACTACCAAGTCCACCACTAAACTATGTCCCTAAGCACCGCATCTACATGTTTTTTAAATATCTCCAGGGATGGTGACTCAAACACTTCCCTGGGCAGCCTGTTCCAGAGCTTGACAACCCTGTCAAGGAAGAAATTTTTCCTAATATCCAATCTAAACCTCCCCTGGTGCAACTTCAGGCCATTTCCTCTCATCCTATTACTTGTTACTTGGGAGAAGAGACCAGCACCCACCTGGCTACAACCTCCTTTCAGTTCTAGAGAGCGATAAGGTCTCCCTTGAGTCTCCTCTTCTCCAGGCTAAGATACCCCAATTCCCTCAGCTGGTCCTCACAACACTTGCTCTCTGGACCCTTCACCAGCTTCGTTGCCCTTCTCTGGACACGCTCCAGCACCTCCATGTCTTCATTGTGGTGAGGGGCCCAAAACTGAACACAGCATTCGAGGTGCGGCCTCACCAGTGCCGAGTACAAGGGGACAATCACTGCCCTGGTCCCGCTGGCCACACTATTTCTGATACAGGCCAGGATGCCGTTGGCCTTCTTGCCACCTGGGCACACTGCTGGCTCATATTCAGCCGGCTGTTGACCAACAGCCCCAGAAATAATGCCTCCTTCTATGTGGCTGAGGGTCAGTATCCTAATAGCATCCTGCATAATCTTATCCCAAATTCTGAAAAGGAGATTTCTCCCTTTTTTGTACTTTGACCCATCATCACTGCTTCCTCAACTGCAGAGCAGTGTAAAAACCCCAAAAGACTTGGAACATGCTAATTTGTTTTCCATTACTTCACTCGAATTCTTACTTGTTTGCACATTACACATTCCACTGCACAAAGAGCTCCACTGGCACAAATTCCTGTCTGCAGGCACTACCACCAGCTGCTACGCATCTACACATTCAAAGCACATATCAGAGCAATAAACAAAACATTTTGTAAGTCTCTGGTCATATCAGAAAGTCCCTTTAATACCCAGGCTGTTTATTTTCCTTCCAGTCCATTCCCACAAACAATGAAATAAAAGCCATGACGTACACTTCATAGTATTTTGTTGTGGGTAAACGACGTTCAAAAAGAAAAATCTTGACAAATACCTGCACATAGATATTAAACCCGCCCTGAACAAAAAAGATTAAGCATCATTTATTATACTTTATTTTTCTCTTCATGCAGAGGGAAGAACTTAACATAGAGTGAAATAGTTAGTTAGAAAAGCAATCCCTTTTACCTAGCAACACCTCCTCACGGAAACAGTATTTCCAGAAGCTAACTGAGCTACATTTCTTCCACCATTAAACATAATCATCTACCTTAATAGCATTAAGTATTTAAAACTCAAGAGTTATCACTAATCTAAAATGAGAGTAGAACAGCACATGATATAAACAATTAAAGACCAGTACATAAAATAAAATGACATTTTACCAGTCTTCAGATTGTGATTTTCTGCCCAGTCCTTGTAAAGCTCTGTTTTAGTCTTCATGAAGTAAATCTGTTTGTTTCTAAACCATATTCTAAATCACTTTATCAAAAATGAACAGGGGAAAGTTCTCCTCCTCCACTTGCAGCATTTGCTCCACATAACCGAGCCACTTGACACGTGCTCCTTCTTTTTCAAGACACGGCCCCTCTACAGCTACACTAGCTGCAGATATTCAAACAAAGATGCCGTTTGTGAATAAGAAGTGTCATGCAGGCACCATGTTAGTGTTCTCCACTGCGGCCCACAGCCCTACATTCCAGCTAATAATAAACAAGAGGATTTGAACAAACAGCCTCAGAGAACACGGCTCCTGTAACACATCACTGTTACGCTCTTGGGTAAGAATTCTTACTGGTATTTACCAAGTGCTGCACAGAAAGCATCTTATTTAAAAGACTTACTAGAAATGGGGCTTGAAGTACCCTATTTCTGGCTTATTACTTAAGAAACCATGAAATTAAGTTACTTTAAAAATACAGTTTAGATTTCTGTAAGTGATTGGCATTCCCTACTTACAAAATAGAGATTTTGCATATTTTCTCTTTAAAACTGCTTTACTGTTCAGGATATCTTGGGGACCTGAAATACCTAGGATGTCAGGAGTTGACAAGAATGTTTTCATTGACAGAAGTATAAAAATTCAAGATTTAATATTGGTAGAAATTGTCTGCATCCTCAAAACCTGAAAAACAAATCTCCATGCCAAATATTCCAAGGACACACGCATTAAGCCATTCTCCTGCATAGATTTTAGTCCTTATACGTGCTCTCTCAAGCAAAATGTCAGCTGCTATGTGATGCTTACAGCCAGGAGCCAGCCAATTCCACTTCTTAATCCAAGCAGGTCAGAGCACACACACTACCAGACCTGGCTTGGAAGACTTGTGTGGGCTTCTAGCTCTCTGTGAAGCCAACAGAAAGCTGATTAGTGGGACTCTTCAGCCTGGAGAAGAGAAGGCCCAGGGGGACCCTATCAATGGACCTAAGTACCTGAAGGGAGGGTGCCAAGAGGAGAAGAGAGCCAGGCTCTTTTCAGTGGTGCCCACCGACAGGACCAGAGGCAATGGGCACACACTGAAACACTGGAGGTTCCCTCTGAACATCGGGAAACACTTTGTCACTGTCAGGGTGACCGAGCACTGGCACAGGTCACCCAGGGAGGTGGTGGAGTCTCCATCCTTGCAGATACTCGGAAGCTGTCTGGACATGGTCCTGGCCGACCAGCTGTGTGTAGCCCTGCTTGAGCAGAGGGGTTGGACCAGATGACCTCCACAGGTCCCTTCCAACCTCAACCATTCTGTAGTCTCCTTGCACCCTGAAAAGTGTTAAAATGCCAGGAACAGGAGATCTGATCAAGTGCATTGGACTATTCTTTTTTCCCCAGGGACTGGGACTGGGGGCAGGAGGAAAGTTCCTTCAGTTGTTTTAATGTTCCTCCCCATATCACCTGGCAGAGCACTGAGCCTGGAAACGAGCAACAGCTCCTTTGTCTTTACCACTGACTACTACTCATGGATCCTACCAAACCCAGGTGTCAATAGTTTAGTCTATGGATTCAGTATGAGTTTAGACTGAGCTAGTGTGATATCCACCACTAGGCACATTTCCCTCAAAAGCGGTGTTTTCTTACTGCTGACATTCACATGCACACAGTAGTAATCTTCTTGCTATACAAAAAGCGTCTTCCATTTTTCTCATGGTAGAACTACTGAACTGGTTTTATAAAACCAACTACTTTCTGTTTCCTTACCTGAGAGCGTAGTTGTGGGAGAGACAAAAAGAACTCACACACAATGAAGACAAACACTTGTTCCAGGTTAACTCTCTCAACAGATACCTTCACAACCTGAAAACAACTTGCTTTTTAACATCGATGGTACTTTTCTACCACATACTACCCTCAGGCAGCAGTAAGTTAGGAGCTGTATTACACTGATATTTTTCACATATCTTTAATTGGTTTTCAAGTTTAGCATGTCTATTTTTGTGGGTGTTTTCAAGTAAAGACTTACACAGAGAAAAAGGAAGATTTTGGCTTAATTAAAACTTTTCTCTGTTCAGAAACAAACAAACAAAAAAGCTAAAGGTGGAGTAAAACTATTCGTAAGATCAATATACTCCACTATGCTCTGCACAAAAAGCCATTCCAACAGCAAAACACATGCACCCTTTCCCCCTTAATGATCAGCATTTCTTCAGAGTAGAACCTGTTGTAGTTTTACTGCATGAGGAGTAGTGAGTGGAAGATATGAAAGTAAGGATTAAACTTTCCTTAAGTAACATCATTGAACTCTCATCTTAATGAAAAATCAAGTTTCACTACAGCAGAATACTTGCAGTTCTGCAACATTCCCTATGAGACGCTGCACAGTCACCAATGGAAAATGGTCACTTTGGAAATTAGTAGAATTAACTGCTATTAAAATAAAATTAAAAAAAAAGCAAAAAACAACACTATCTCAAAGCAATTTTAAAGTGATCCCCAAAGGACTCAAAACAAGAGAAGGGAAACCAAGGCAGCCCTGCTAAGCAATATTCCACAGAGGAAACCTGTGTCAAAACATGAAATTAGAATTTAGTAGTCTAATATATATTGCAAAGAATTTAAATCAACTACTCTTTACTATCTCGCTTTTAAGCAGCAATTGACTAAAGGACTTACAGGAAGGCTACTAATACTAATCAGTTATTGCAATATATCTATGACTATTTTTAATAACACAGCCTTGCTAATACATATTAGTTAATAGAGCATTTAAAGAACTAAACTCAGAATAAACCAGCAATAAAACAGAAAAAGAACATAGTCTAATAAAACGCAACTTGGCCATTTACTTAGTCTTAATTTGCAATTATTTTTTATATGTGTTTCACATATGTAAGTACACCTTAAAATTAAATCACCTCCATCAGCTATGCCTACAACTAACCCAGCTGGAAGCTGCAGTTTGAATGCTCATGTCATCACCTTACTACTAAGCCTTATGAATGTTACCACAAGGGTTACAAAGTGGAGCGACAAGAACTGGCAGGGTTCTACTGTAATTCCATTTTACAAAGTGTTGTGTGTGCAGTCATGAGCCAGAAGATAATTAATTTGCTGAAGGTTAACATAATCAGTTGCAAAGCCAGAAGAAACCATAATTGCTAATTTGCGACAAGCTACACTGAAAAGAGTAAGCCCAATTTTGAACAATGCTCCCTTCTTGAAAGGGGGAAAAAAAAAAAACCAAACCAACACACAACCCACCCTCCTGCCCAGGACTCTGTCAACACAATCCAAAACATTTATGGCACCTCTTAATAGACTTAAATGCAAAGACTTGGGCTGGCTATAATTTGGGCTTGCCAGTATGTAAAGACTGGTCTGACTTGTGCAACAACTAGGTAATGTCTTACATCTAAGCTTAAGTCATCCTTTCTTCTCCTTCTTCCCAAGGGTGTAGTTGGTATCTGGCCTTTTCACTAGTTTATTATTATTTCTTCTCTTTCCTCACTGCTATGAAAGGGCAGCACTATGACCATTACGAAGTGGTCATTCACCTATACATTTCATCTTTAAGGAGATGTAAAGGCTATGCTGACTTAAGTAATGTCAGCCCTACAAACAGCTGTTCAAGTGGTCATCAGAGCAGATTTGCATTCTCACTGTTCAACGAGATAGAGAAAGCGTTGTTTCTGAAACACATTATAACCCAGCAGCAAAGAAACGACAAAGATACAGTCTCCATGGAAAAAACACAGGAGGTTTTCTACTACATGGAAATCATTTTACAGTCTTCCACTAAAGCTTAAATTTCCTGGAACTCCTACGGTGGATAGAACTGATCCCGCTGTAACATGTAATCTGTTTCATCTACAGCCCATGAGTATTACTCCCACACTCCCCTTGAAATCCATGACCTTTCCCAGTACTAGTCCTAGACTTTATAATTAATGTCTTAATAAAATATGCTGCAAATCAGCTGCTGTATTACATGGTAAGATCAGACACTTGACCACAAAAGCAGTATTGGCAGATAAAAAGCAGGAATATTTCAGGAATTTCACCCTCAACCTAAAGTAAGTCAAGTCATCCTTTCCACACAAGCACCTTTTCAGGTACTGGTTATGACTTTATAAGCAAATTTAGCTGAAAAAGACAGGGGTTTTGATCCCTTGTACTTTAAAAGTATATTATGTCTGCAGTCCCCAGAGGCTTTTGAAAACTAAAATATCCCCTCTGCATATTGACGCTACTCATACTTCTTTTAACCGTGACAGGCTACTAAACATACAAGCAAGATGATCTTTCTGAAAGATTGAACGTAACAGTTCTCTGCAATAAATAGCCTCTTCGTTTTCCCAATGCCATACATCAGGATGACATATAAAAATCATTTTTCCCAGCAACATAAGTTGAAAGACCATTTTAAAAAATTATCTGAAGTTTTGACATAATTTCAGACATAATTTCAGATTTCCTGTACTGTACATCTTCATTAGTAGTAGACCATGAATGTTTTCACAGCACTAAGATTTGCAGTATCAATTTAAACAGTAAAATGGTTCTAATATTTTAGATTCTGACACAAGCCAGAACATTTCATAAGAAGAGTTATGCTTCCCACATTAACAGACTTATATTTAAGCAGTCAGATGCCACACTGCACTAATTATGTTAAGTCTCCCGATTAATCATTTTTATCTCAGCATTAGTCAAAATTAATGGAGCAAACAATAATTATATTTTAGAATTCAGCATTAATGATGTGAAGTCTATTTCCAGCTTGAAGCATCACCAAAACAACACTCACGCATACCCTGGAAGAAGTTTTTGAAAGGGGCTCTTCATTATTGAGGAAGCTGTTTCATTTCTTCTCTAAGGCTAGAGAAGTTACAAAAATTCTCTAGTTACAGAAGTTTCATCTGTATTTGTATCACTTACTGGCTAAAATAAAAAGGTTTGTTCCTCTACACAGAGAATCTTTGAATACTCTGACATACACACAGTCCAGCTCATCATTTAATTACACAGCCAATTTAACTGATTAAAACAGGAAGAAAAGGAGGGTTTGTTTTTGTAGTAGATGTTATTCTGCCAGTTAATAAGACTAAAAAGCTCCAAGCTGGCTCAGAAAAACACCAGCACTGACTCAAGGTGGCAGGAGTAAAACTTTACCAGCACCATGAGGAAGAAGAAGAAACTCCCCTCGACCTGCCCAGTGACCACAAAGCTATTACCTAATGGCCGACACTACGTTCTTGCTCAGTTAAACACACTGATGAAACCTCATTGGACCTTGCATGATACAGAAAAGGAACCGTTCACAAACAAGCAACAGATGAGCAGTTACTGATAACACTAGCTTTTACTTACCAGCTGCATATATACCACCAGTCTTTTATTTTTCTGCCTTCTCCTAGAAGAGACCTCATGAGGTACCCAGGGATTAGTCCTTCCCCAAAAGCATGAGAAAAACAGCCTTCAGCCTCTGTCCACACTTCAACTTGAGCCTCCCAGATGCCAAGTGAGTGTTCTGCCTATTTGGGTGCAGCCTGTGCATGGCGACACCTCAGGATTTATTTTGATGTTTTAAGCTCAGTTTCATCCTGATACACAACAGGAAAATAAAATCTTAAATACTGCAAAAGTTCTGGCAGGATGAAAAAGCATTTCTTGCTTTATTCCAGCAAAAGCGTGTTACACTATTTACTATAGGATCCTGGACAGGCTGTTGTGATCCATACCATACAGTGTGGGTCTAAGGCGACACTCTACCTACCAAAGAGATACACTGAAGGAACCATCAGGAACCACAGTACCAGTGACAGAGGAGCTGCAAGGCCCTGCCATGTTCAACTTCAATTATAATCTTAACATATTAAAAGTGTTTCCACTAAAAAACCCCTGAGTTACATGCTACAGCTCTGTTCACTGTAGCTGAACAGCTTTCTTCAGCTACTATGTCTCTCAGCTATTCATCTTAGAGCAGATAAACATTTTAACTGCAGTAATACCCTAAGTACAAATAGGATCCTCTAAGTAAATCCTGCGAAAAGTCTGAATGGCACCAAGAAGCTCCTATGACACTAAACCTACTCTTGGTGACTCCACGATAAGTTTGAGTAAGTCCGCAAAAACACATCAAGGCAAATTTCGATACCTGCCTGCTTATAATATCAGTCATGTCTACACAGCACGAAGTAGAGTTGCTTTGAAAAATCAGCTACTTAAAACATCTGTCATTCACTTCATTAAAACCTAAAATAAAATCTGGGAGAGAGGAAAAAAAAAAAAGACTGAAATCCCCTCTGAACATTTGAAATTATCTTAAGTGTCATGCAGCAATATATCGATGGTTTTTTACGTTTGTAAAGTGGTTACAGGAGGGGCTGGAGGAATAAGAGACAGCCAAATGGCGGGTAAATAAGTTTGTTGAGCAGCAGCAGAAACTGGGGAAGAAAATGCTGTCAGTTTCTTCATCCTTGCTACGAGAAAAGGAAGTTAGTGATAGACAAGAAGGTTCTCTTGTTTTCATTTTCACTGATTGAGGACTTGTAAACAAAAAAGAGTAAACAGCTATGGCATTTCCCACGCGAAACAGGAATTAGGGCCTCGAAGGCTGTCCTGTGTTCTCTGGGTCCCAGCCTCAAGCTGAGGGAACACACAGCAGAGCAGCTGCAATAAAGCCCAATGACAGACCCACCAAATTGAAATCAGGTTACATTCATACTGGTATGTACCAATACCAGTACAAATTTGTTTGCATCCATTTAGTTTGCATCAGCTAAAACATTTATTAATAGAAAACAAGTCCAGAGCTTGGTTAAAACAACATAAAGAAAAAAAATAAAGAAAAAAAAAAAGATCAGTCCCTCAAACTTTGTGGCTGTTTATCCACAAAATATTGTACCAGTATGATAAACCTTCTGGCTACATTATATCCATCACCTTTATTTCAATTAATTTTTGCTAGACATAACACCTAATTAGTTTTTAGATTTAATCTATCCATAAACCTTAGGACAATCTGGCATAAAAGTCTGGGGCTTTTTCCCCAACCTGTGCCAGGGAGATACCAGTTAAGCACAGACAGTGCTGAGATCCCATTATCACTGAGAGGCAAGCCCAAAGCTGCAGTAGTGTAGGACCACAAAACAAAAAAGACAAGACATTTGTTTGAATATTTCATTTTAAAGGATAACACAGGTTCATCAGAACAGAATTCGCCATAGAGGTTATACATCTCCTTCAAGTAAGAGATCACAGTGAGATGTACCATTTGGCTCATTCTTTGGATACTCTGAAAATGTTTTACAAATACCTGGTGTTCAGATAAGATGACAATTAAGTTATTCTGCTGTTGCACAGAAACAATGACTTTAGTAACCAGTGCAGTAACAGATATATCATTAATACTTTCTTTTTACTGCTTTAGAGGGAAGATTACAAGCAGTGAGGTACTTCAATGACACTTACAAACCTACCATCAAGTTTTCAATGCTACTTCTCTCAAAATCAGTACTTTTATTTCAGTACTGATGCAAGATGAAAAGCTACAAGCACATGCTGCAAAGACCTTAAGAAGTTTCCGTTACAAGACAAACATGAGGTTAATTCTAGTCTAGGCCTTGTGCACAGGCATCAACCAAACAATCCATTTATTTGTTAATGCTGAAGTCAAATGACAAACAAAACAGAAGAATCTGATCATTTGTCATAGACTCTCGTACCTCAGCAGAAAATGACCTGAAATGGCTAAAAAGCATTTTTTAACTTGGTACACAGACGAAAGTCTACTTCATCTAATCTGAACACTGACACAATACTTTGGCAACACCTATTCCAAGTTACAAGGATTAGCTCTAGGATAATACACAAATAAAGCCTTTTATGGCTTTCAGTCCTGCTCAATAACCTATTTCTTTCCAAACAGATTGCTCTCAGCCTCTGCAAATTTCATATCCCTTACAGAATCAAAATCCATAGTAAGCATCAAAACTTGGTTGAGCCCATGGAGCTGCATCTGGCAAACAAGCATCCTGGAACCTGCTAAAAGCAGACTAACTGCAGAATCCTCCCAAAGAAGGGCAGGCACAAGCTGTCCTCTCTATTAGAAAGCAAGGGGAACAGCCCATCTGTACTCAGTGAAGCACAGGTTGAGATTTAAACATAGATCTACCCACTGTCTGCACTGTGCTTGTACACAAGCAATTAGGATATTCAGCACTGTGGGGAGGGTTCAAGTTCTCAGTTGTGCAGGCTGTACAGACCAGGAGCAACAGGGCTGACTAGTTACCCAGACATCAACAGAACATTAGAACTCAACTCTTCACAAGAAGATAGCTTTGAGCTCTAACTACAACCAGCAGCTGCAGATAGAAATCTTACTGGTCAAAGCACTTGGTATGCCTAAATTGCCTTTAAATCCTCTTTTGACTTACAGATGTAGCCACAGTGGTCAGACAGGAAACCTTCCCATGAGATGTAACACTCATTCTAAAATTCATCAACTTCACATAAAATTTCAGCAAGTTCAAGTCTGAAATTTTCATCAGTGAAGTTAAACCCAAAATAACTTGTGAGGGGAAAAAAAGTATCTTGATTATGAATTTTGGTTCCCTCTTACCTTACCACTGAAGACATTTCTTCAGTACACATTAAAATCCCAACTTTGCATTTCTGATGTTAGTATAAACAAAGCCAAAGTATCTCCTTGAAACAAGGAACGGTAATGCAGTAAACCAAGGCATCATCTCTGCAAAGGTATTCCCGAAAGGTCTAGCAATAGGATAGGAAATGAAGAGGTTGAACATAAATGTGGCTTCAGTTACAGCATTTCAGAAGGATTAAGAGTTATCACTCCAGTGGCTTCAAACTTGATGAAAATCCAATAGCCTTTCATCAACTCTTCCTTCTTCAGCAAAAGTACAGCTGTCACCTGCCATCATATAAGTCTGAATGCGAGTGAAAATGACCAAATGTTTCTCCTGGTTTAGAACAGTTTCTGAAATTGGTTAATTTACCCGCAAACTTCTTGTTATGACAGCAAGTTCTTGAAAGAATTTACAAAGAACTCAGCCTACCTTAAGGCTGGGAGAAGAAAGAGATAATTTTCAACTGAAATTTATTTTAATAGAATTCACACTAAAGACAACAGCTTTTGGTGTGTGTTAGCCATCAGTACAAACCTTACTGTACTTAGTCTAGAAATTCTGCTCACTCTTTTTGAATCCTTCCATACCTCACTTTCTTCCCTGGCATAGAAAAAACAAGGGGTATAACTACTGAACACTATAAAATTACTCACACACTCTCTATTTGCCAACAGCTGCTGTTTTGGAAGAGCACATGTAACCTAAAAATTGACAATAGGGACCAACAGTTCACATTAGTGTGATAATGTGTGCTATAAAATTGTAGAAAAACAAAAGCATCAGAGAGTACTTTGTACCTGAGGTACAATAGGCTGTTTAATCCCAGGGTAACATTCAAGCCATCTCAGACACGCGATGTTGACAGGTTTCTCTAAAAAAATGAGTCAGATGCACATCCTGGGGGAAGTTCTCTCTCTGATTAAAACAGTATCACAAACAGCCATTATTCTTCAGGTGTTATTGAGCTGAGGTGGCGTTTCACTGAATCACAGACTCCAACACAATCTAAGTCACATTTTTTTCAGATAAACAGATAGATCATCAAGGAGTTTAAGCAAAGGCACAAGACAAATACATGGATTTGCAATCCAACTAATCAGGTTTTACTGAATCAAAAAACTTTGGTGGGAATGTAATGAAAGGCTACTACTGTTTTGAGTGGCCCAAATCTATTCAGATGCTGTGGATGCAAGCGCAGGCTATAACATATAGCTGCAGCAGCCAGAATATCAGGGCTGATGGAAGTACAGCCTACCAGCTGTGGCTTAGACACTTCAACCTGTACCCTGACACACAGCACACTGTAAAGAGGCAATGACCTGTATAATTGCTTTCTGGAAATATAACACCTTCTGAGACTAGAAAAGCAGAAGAGTGACAATTTACAAGTCACACCTAATTAAAAGTACAAATGCGAACAATATGAAAAGAGGATATTGGGGGGGGGGGGGGGGAGTGTGATATTTAGGGAATGGCATTTTAAGAGGATGATGCACAAAACTGCCAGAATTTAATTAGCTGTCAAGTTAAAGCATGCAGGGGTCATCGTCAGTAAGGAGGAAGGGACTTAAAGCCGCTAGAAAGGCATTTTAAAACTCTACCTTGCATCATAGGTAATTTAAAGCACAAAACTATAAGCAAGCAACCCAAAAATTAAACTAAATAAATGAAAAAATTATTGAGCTGCTTTAAAGTTTTACTACCTTGTTATACAACTAAGTCCATCAGATTTGAGTGCCAATTTTCCCACTGTCTTGCACCTGTTTTCATCCTTCACACCTGTATATTAGATCAACAGTATTTTGTATCTTTCTGCATACATAGTGCTGAAATGAAAAAAAACCAAAACAAAAAAAAAAACCAAAACAAACAAAAACAAAAAAAAACAAAAAACAAACAAAAAAAAAAACCACAAAAAAACCAAAAAGCCTAAAGGAAAACTCATGGAAATTTCCTTTCTGTGAGTATGAAGGCAAAACAACTGCACAGGCTTAGAAAGACAGAGAAGAAATATGACACACGAGGCTGTGCCAGATGATATTGTAAAGGGGGTCCACTGAACTATAAGTAACTTTCAGAATGACAAAAAAAATCCCATAAACAGAGAGAAAAGCACAGCTATTCCCCAAAGCCCACACAGCTGAGACCTGTGGAAAAACTTATCAGCACAAAAGGGATATAAACAAGATGACTCTAAATTGGTTTCATTTTAAAAACATTATAGCAACCTTTTAGGTAGCTCCAAGTTAATCAATAAGATACCATATAAGTAGGGAGCTACCATATTTATAAGCTACTGCGATGGTCTGACTGCCAGACACAATTGCTATGTGGCCACTTCAGGGCAAGCAAGGCAAATTTCATATTCTTAGACCTCAGAAGTAACTAATTCTCAGTGAAATTGGTATGCCATTGCTACTCCAATACCACGCAGTTCCCTGATACATCATTTAGCCATGAGTATTTTAAGTTCAAGCTTGTAAGTTCATATAAATAGAATACCAAACAGGTACAGCCTTTCACATGGACTACAGGATTTAGACGAAATTTTAATTGAAGGACTTTCAGTTTTGTCTCAGAATGAAGAAGAATGGTTTGGAAACAAACTCATCTGCAGTTGTTTTAATTGTGGAGGAAAAAAAAAAAAAGATTTAAAATAATAAAAGAGAACTGAAACAGTTTTCATGTTACAGCAATTTTGTAACACCTTTGTATTAAAATAAATTATTCTCAAATCTGAGGCTGAAAGGTTTTTGTTGTTTTTTTGGGTGGTGGTTTGTTTTTGTTTTTGTTTTTAATTGGAAACAACTGTTTTCCCACTAATAAGAAATCTATGAACTCAACTGATGAAAGATGCATGACAGATAAAAGGCAGGCAAAAATAGGTTGGAGAGGGGAAGCGCATACAAAATACTGCATCAAAGTTGTTTTAAATTACAAAGGAATCACAAATTGCCAAGAAAGGTAGCTTAGTCAAATAAAGCCCAAACCAAATCACTATTAAACAACAATTGTACAACAGCAGGAATGTTTAAGATATGTCAAATAAAACCACCACCCCAAAACCACCCCATATTCAAGTGTATTCCCATTAATCCTAATTTGATCATCTCTTCTACAAGCTTCCCGAATCATACCATTTCTGTAACTAGGACGCAAGAGAGATAACACTTTGAGTTTTCCTAATGGAAGTAATGACTTCAGTAATTCTAACACTTACCAGCTAAAATTGCTCAAAAAATCCACTGGCATACCAGTAAAAACTGTTTCAAAACCAATTACTACAGGTCAGTAGTTGGAAATGTTAAGAAGGGGTTTTTTTTGACAAGCTTTTTTTTTTTTTTTTTTTTAAACTAACATGGTCAGATGCTATCTAGTAGTACATTAAGAGGGCAAAAAGGAAAAAGTAGGAGGACATCATTCAGACATCCTGTCCTGGATTTACAGCACTTGTTGAACATGTCATTGCTCTTTGTGTTCAGCTCTGCTGGAAGTTACTGCTCTGGGCTGTGCTGGTAAACAGGATCATGTGAGTGCATTGTAATCTGCAACAAGAAAAACAAACCTGCTGAATTAGCTCATGCTACCATCACTGGCAGTTTAAGTGAAGTTGGACCGGAGAGAACTCGCAGGAACATATGCTTGCAAAGTTTAAGTGTGTCCAAATCCTCAGGGTATCTGTAGTGGGTGGTCCCTTGGCTGGCTGCCAGATGCCCACCAAGCTGCTCCCATTCCCCCTCCTCAACAGGACGGGGGGAGAAAGTAAGATTAAAAAGCTCATAGGTCGAGATAGACAGGGAGATCGCTTACCAATTACCCTCATGAGCAAAACAAGACTTGGCTTGGGGAAATTAATTTATTGGCAATTAAAAATAGAGTAGAATGTTGATCCTTCCCAGGATCAACTTCGCTGCTTTGGTCTCAATTCTTCTATCTCCTCCCCACCCTGAGCAGTGCAGGGGGATGGCAAATAGGGATTGCAGTCAGTCCATAACACTTTCTTTGCTGTTCCTTCCTCCTCACGCTCTTCCCCTGCTCCAGCATGGGGTCCCTCCCACAGGATACAGCCCTTCACGAACTGTTCCAGTGTGGGTCCTTCCCACGAGCTGCTGTTCCTGCCAGAAAACCTGCTCCTGTGTGAGCTTCTCTCCAGGGGCCATAGCTCCTACCAGGAGCCTGCTCCAGTGTGGGCTCTCCACAGGCTGCAGAGTGCATATCTGCTCCACCGTAGTCCTTCATGGGCTGCGGGGGGACAACCTGCTTCACTATGCTCTTCTCCACGGGCTGCAGGGGAATCTCTGCTCTGGCACATGGGGCACCTCTTCCTTCTTCACCGACCTTCGTGTCTGCAGAGTTGATTCCCACACATTTTTCCCCACTCTCCTCTCTTGCAACTGCCGCACTGTGGTTTTTATCCTTTCTTAAAAATCTTATCAGAGAGGAGTCAACAGCTTCACTGATGAGCTCAGCTTTGACCAATGGTGGATCTGTTTTGGAGCAAGCTGAAACCAGCTTTGTCCAAAGCAGGGGACAGGCCCTGGACTTTTCTCATGCAGGCCACCTTTGCAGCCCCTGCTACCAAAACCTTGCCACGTAAGCCCAATACGGTGGCCAACTAGAAACTTCCTCATGAATTTAGTACTTAATCGTGAGAGAGCATATACAAACACAAGTCATAAATGTCAGTCTTCAATACATTAATGCATAATCTCTTGATCTCCTTTCTGCCCCTGAAATATCAACGCTACTAGAACTTCCACTTATTCCTAAAAGAACTCATTAAGATATTCTATCCAATGTCAAGATCATAAATATGGGATAGAAGACTGGTGATGTTCCATGCAATTCTATAAATACTATTTTAGTTTAGATTGGAAGAGTGCTTTTGGAGCAAATCTCCAGATCATCTCTATTTACTGTTCTTCAGTTTGCACTGGGAAGCGACATGGAAGTATGCAAAACTGGATTCCTTCCAGGTTAAACTACCTGTGAGATGCACTCCTAACTCTAAGTTATGTTCTGCCCGAAGAATAAGGCCAAGGTTTGATCTAGCCTGAAAAACCTGCTGAAATACAGAGGGATGTTGGACCCTCAATTTTCCTCTCTAGAGCTATGACTACAGTGCCATGCTACCTGCTAACACAGACACGGTCTATAGGCTGCTGTTACATTAAATATGCACCACAGGCCCCTGCACAACCAGTCATGCTTTGATTTGCCTAAGCATATTTGCTCATTTTTCCCTTTAGAGACTATCTGCACTATTTATAGAACGGCTTTACATTCTTATTAGTTACCAGACAACGATTGTTAATACATGTTCCATCGCTACAAATACTCTTCTGTGAAGCTTTATACATTATGTAAAATAGGCAATTATCACTGCACAGTTTAGAAGGTCATTCCAACGCCTATAAACTAAATAGTAATGGGAATTGGAGTCTGTGTAGCTTTTTTTATTTTTCATCTATAGATTTGGCAAGCTCCAAACTAGCATTCATCCCACATATTTTAAAACCTCACTAGGGTACTAATGCATAGCACAGAATTGACAAAAACGTGTTTATTGATCTACATATCTGTGATTTGTGTAACGCACGCTCCACACAACAGTCTGTGAACATAACATTTTCTTTTACTGAGTGATGAGACATGGTAACTCCAGGACTCTATGCAGCTGCAGCATAGATGAGGAAATTTTTCAAAACATGTTAAAGTCTTTTCAATGTACAGCTGTCATCAGAAAAAGGGAAGGATTAATCAGGTTTTTTTCTTTTTAGAAGGAGAAAAATTAGGACACAGAGCAACGGTGCAGCCATTTATCCACCACACAGAAAAGTGCAATGCCTGAAATCAGCAGTATATCACACACTGGGGAGCCCTGGAATCATCCCAAAAACACTGAACACTTGAAAATGATGAAGAATTGTTCCACTAATCCAAACAATGTGACCTCAAATGAAACAGAAAATATTTCTCTATGAAAGATCACAGCATATTCATGTTACCAAAGTCCCTTCACTAGTACAAACAGTATTTCCTTCTCCACCAGAAAGAGGAAGTCTCAGATCAAGGCAACTTCTCACATTCCAGTTGAGACCCGTGAACTGTACTGTAACTACTGCTATTTCCCACTCAAAAATTAGGTTTAACAACAAAAGCTACACTTCTACTCTAACTGTGACAAGAATCTGTGTACCAAAATTATTAAAGTTAAAATTCTGAAGGATATATTTCTAAAAACAAGCCTGAAACTTAGCTTTAACCTCTCAAAAATACTCCTGACAAAAGGGAGATAAAACATGGCACAGAAAAGAGTGCCCTTTAGTCAAAATATTTTGGAGGAAAATCTAGCATATAGTGTAGACTAGCAGACATGGTGAAACTTGCCTATTCACACTCAGGTCAGTCCTGCCCTCCCCCGCCCCCAAACACTTACATATTAACTTGCCTGGTACATTAGATAAATCTCTAAAGAAAAACATGTCTCATCTGAAAACAAGGAAAAGAAAAAACAAACATTTTCCCCTTCAATTTCCAGGGAATAAAAATATTTGCCAGTCAATAAATGCAGATAGTTTTTTGCAACCTGATTAACCCATAGCTTACAGGCCTCTGCCACTTGCTTTTGGAGAAATAACGGACAGAAAGATTGCATTTTGAACACTTCACTTTCAGATATAACTGGTGCCTGCACTGGTACAGGGAAAGGAAGGTACAGACATCACTTATACCACTATGACATGAATGCTGAGAAAAAAACATTTGATTTTTATATTCTTAAGTAGAAACCTATTTTTCAATGAAGAATTAAAAGGCACATAAAGAGATTTCTTTTCCTACCATCCCACTTATATTTCATTAAGATCTGCATTAGACTACTGTCAGAGTGAAGACCACCTGCTAAGGTGCCATAGGAATGGAGCATCTGTATTGTGATAAAGTGTCATTCTGAATGCACAACAGTGCCATACAAAGAACAGCTATGTTTAAAACAACAACAAAAAGAACACACTCAAAAAAACCCACCCAAAAGCACCACAAAGACAGTGGGAAGGGAGGGAGAAATACCAACTACTGCACACAACTTTCACTCCCCAAGGACAAGTGATTTCAACTTCATGCATCAAGATCATACCTGGCTGAAAAGCTACAAAACCCCCAAAGACTTCAGAACACCCTGAGACTAAAGGCACAATTAAATCCTATATGACTCTTCAAATAACTCTTGCAGATTTATTGTTCAAACTGCAAATTCCACGATAAGTATGGACTTGAGCTATTTCCAAGTGGCAGTAGAAGACACCTGCAATCCAGTAGTGATACTGTAGTGATATCTGGCAAACAAGAGAATCAAAAGTATTCTACAAGCTGAATATCAATGAGCTTCTCCATATGGACAGAATCTGCTGACAAGTGCTACGGTCAGTGAGCCCGGACTCATTTTACAACAAAGCCTACCTGTGCACACAGAGCCCTCATAGCTGGCAGGTTCCAAGATTTATATCGCACTCATCACCAAGGCCTGCGGTGAAGAGTTAAGTGACCGTGACTAAAAACTGTGACACCTGATAAGGGTATCACGCTCTTCTCCTGGAGAGGAGGGTGTGCAGTCAAGTATCTTCACATCTATTTTCTTTTATTTGTTTGAGTATGTTGCCATGTAATTATGCTACAGAAGATAACAGTAAGAAAATGAAACCTACATCACCTGGGACATGATGCGGAAGGTAGTAGGGTTTGTTCCTCAAGGAAATCATTCCCACCAAGGACCTGCCCCCTCCAGGTACAGCTAGAAAATGCTTCGTTAGCTGCTTTATTAGCAAAGAGACAGCAGCAGTCTTGGGCATCTGTGTACTTATTTTCTCATTTCCACTAAGAATTTAATTAACTGACATTAATTAAGTTTTCTGTTTGATCTGGAAATTCAGTTCAAATTAACATTTTTATGGATAGTTTAATACTAATGCTGACAGATAATTTCTTTTAGAAGCAGCTGCTTGGACTTGCAACAAGGACGAAACAGGGAAACCTATTCCACTGAGAAACCAGTATTTTTATTTGCTGTTAGACGTGACTAACTAAAAAAAATTGGATATGTTACCTCATTTGAGGAGTCTGGATGTTTTGCTTACCAGCTATACCAAAAGATCTAGAAGCTCAACAGGACATAAAAATACTTTGGAGAAGCCAGATAAGATGTCCAGGAAAGTTGTGAATTGTCAATATACACGAAAGCACTATCTAAGCCTGCTATAATTATCTATCGCAGAAAATGTCCAGCTGAGACTCTGTCACTTTGAAATATTCACCACATTAAGTTGTTAAAAACAAACTGGCAAACTTACTAGCATCTATGTCTGCACTATTGCTTATTCCTATCCACTGCAATTTAACAAAACAAATTGTCACCTTCTTAAGCTGCAAGTGTATTAAATAAATTCTGTGCAAGCTTCACAACCAATAAACATGGACACTAGCATTCATATTTAACATTAGATTCCAAATTTCATAAGCATGAGGATAAAATACTAGAAACTCAACAATTTAAGGCAAAAAAAAAAATAATCAGATGATCCCTCATTGCTTTAAGTGTGCACATCTCAACAGCACAAGTTTTTCTTTAAGGAAAAAAAAATGCTTTGTAGTGTCAAATAATATCAGCATTATACTTTGAGAGTCCACAAGAAGAAAAAAGTTGTACATACTTGAAAATAGCGTATGCACAATTGCTATGATCTTACCCAAATCAAGGTCAGAAAAATATGTTTACCTTAACTATAAAAATGCAAAAACAGAGAATGAGGCTTGTTTTTCCTAGATCTTTCCTGCAGAGCATCCCAGCCCTTTCTCAAAAGTCTCCAAATCCCAAACAAAAATGTCTGGGCTTAGTTGTAAAATTCACATCATGATAAAAGTACAAGAGCAGCTACAGAAGGAGAGATACAGGACACAAAACATCTTTTTGCCATGTTCAGATCCACGCTCGAGATCTCGTTTCTATTCCAAACATATAGGACAAATGCCTCAGGCAAAACAGAATCCTTGTCTCGGTTGCAGTATCACTGAAACCAGAAATCCAAATACATTCATCCTACCAGCTCAAGCTCAAAACTATGTAACCCATTAACCTTCTGAAACATTAAGCAAATACTTGAATGAATCCCTAACTCCACACACACAGCTGTCCTCTTCTTTCAAGAAACCCAATAAAGCCACCTTGTTTTCAGTTGGTCTTTCCACCCAGCTGCCAGGTTGCCTCTGCTGCAGTGAAATCACAAGGGCAAGTCTGTGCAAGTACTGCTGCTCCAGGTCAGCAACAGTCCCATGCTTCACACAAACTAAGAAGTCCAGATGGATTTAACAGCATACATGTGCATACTGCAACAGGCAAAGATTAAATTGATCCTCAATACCAGAAGTTTTAAAAAGAGATTTAATATGAGGCTTCGTTTCTTTTGTTTGTACTTAGCCAGTAGCTAGGACCAAACCAGTGAATTTGTATTGTAAAAAGCTCTGAAGGCCACACAGGGGCCCGCGGGATTTAAAACCACAAGATAGCCTATTGCCAGAAGAGGATAAACAGCAACTTGCAACCATATATCATCATGCAGTCTTTCTAGCTTGCATGTTGCTTGCTTCTGGTTTTTTTACTATTTTGTGTCAATAAAAATTTTAATGAAAGCTATACTTATATTTTAGAATTTTGACATTAGCTGAAGAGAGGCTTGTACAGACTCTTGCAACATCAGTGAAACCAGTCCAGGGCTTGCAGCTCACTATTACTTTACATTTGACTATCCTTGGATGGATTGAAAACAACCACAGCAGTCAGCAATTCCAGCAAGAAAACCCCACCCACCAACTCCTTTCTAGTATTTTTTTAAATGTGCAGTTTCATCTACAGGACAAGAATTGTGAACGCTGTAGCTACATACAAACACACACACCTCTAAAGAAACAATAGGGTTTCTTCTTGGGAGTCTTTTTATTGTGGGTGGTTTGGTTTTTTTTTAAAAAAAACAAAACAACAAAAAACCACACAAAACAAAAAAAAAACCCAAAACAAAAAAAACAAACACCACACACAGATCAAGTCAGATCAGCTTCACTGATGCCAACACAGCTGTGCTGATTTATACCAAACTGAATTTCTGTCCCATTTAGCAGAAACATTACTGTGAACCTGTTGTGGTTTTCCCCATTACATTGCTGCACTGTTCCTTACTCTTCATTCTTTTTCAAACATACTTTTTAATAAGACTATTTTATGTTAAGCTGCCACATTTCCCATATGATACAAATAAGAAACTAAAGCTGTATTTCAGGATTATTGAGAATATTACAGGTGACAATTCATGGGTTTAGGGTCCCACCCCCACCACCCCAAAATAACCCACCACGTATTGTATTAACAAATCATGGTATGAAGCTGGAGATCAGCTGTCTTTGTTGTGTTTTCCTTCTTGTAAACTAGCTCATTTCAGCTGACTTAACATTATTGCATAAAGAAAGAACAAGAAGTACTTAATTTTTCTGTAGTTCCTCTATAGCTAAATCAAATTTGAGCTGTCTGTATTAATTTTGTTAAGCCATAGATCAATTCCCAACATACAACATCTAAGTACTCTGTTAAATGATGCTACCTACTTAATAATCAGACCAAATAAACAGACACTAAAGTCAGTTATTAACAGCTACATATGGCTAAGCAGCACTGCAACCTTTCTTAATCACTGCATCTGGCATCACAGAAATGAGAAGAATGAAATATTTTAAGCATTTATTTATTTATAATAAAGTAAAAAGGCAATAAATTGTCAGGATAAGAAATGCAATAGAAAAGCCATAATCTATGTATATCCCATGAAAGTTGTTACTAGTGAAAGTGAGAGAGAGTGAATGCCAGCCACAGAAAGAGTATTTGAGGTAAAAATCCTCTAGATGAGTAACTAGTATCTAGTTGTTCAATGATCCAACTGTATTATTACTTGCTTCTGTTTGTGTCATCCAATGAATTCCTCATACTCTTGCAGTAGCAAGTCTCAGCAGCAGCTAGCATCAGCCAGCATCACCACTGAAGGAAGGCTGCCCACTGTCGTGGTTTAATTCCAGCCAGCTGGTAAGCTCCACACAGCTGCTCGCTGACTCCCTCACAGTGGCACGGGGGTAAGAATTGGGGAAAAAAAAAAAAAAAAAAAAAAAAAAAAGTAAAACTCGTGGGTTGAGATAAAGACAGTTTAGTAGGACAGGAAATGAAGAAAGGTAGTAATAACAATAATAAAAGAATTAGAATATACAAAACAAGTGATGCACAATGCAATTGCTCACCAGTTGCCAACCGATGCCCAGTCAGTTCCCAAGCAGCAGCCCCCAGCCAGCTTTCCCCCCAGTTTATATACTGGACATGATGTCACATGGTATGGAATATCGCTTTGGCCAGTTTGGGTCAGCTGTCCTGGCCGTGTCCCCTCCCAACTTCTTGTGCCCCTCCAGCCTTCTCACTGGCTGGGCATGAGAAGCTGAGAAGTCCTTGAGGTAGTATAAACACTATTTAGCAACAACTAAATACATCAGTGTGTTATCAGCATTTTCATACTGAATCCAAAATACAGCACTATACCAGTTACTAGAAAGAAAATTAACTCTATCCCAGCCAAAGCCAGGACACCCATGTATTTACTCACATCCCACTCCACTCCTGGCTCCTCCTTCGAGCTGGCACGCACATTTGTGAGCCTGCATCAGCAACTGGATTGGTTGAATCGATCAAGATTAAAACTAACTCAATAAGAAAGAAAAATATAGTTTAATTTGGATCAGCTTCCCAATTCAAATCACTATATGGCTACACAAATGCTTGTGAAGCTCTATAGAGATTTGAATTGGGATGAGGAGACAAAATGAGCAGCAGAAGCAAGGCAGGAGTGCATCTTTAAGAGGAGTCATTTATGCTAGCATTAATTATCTGTGAAACCACAGCCGAAAGGCCTAACTTTAATACAAATATAATAAAGTCAGTAGAGCCTGTTGAAATATAGTTAAATTTTGTCACATTGGTACAAACTTAGCCATGGTAAATAATGAATTGAAGCTCTGTATATGTACTGATGAGCTGCAGAATACAATAAATTACCTTGACTGCCATGGGCAGAATTTCGTATTTAATGACACCAGGGGAAAAAAAAAAAAAAAAAAAAAAGATTTAACTCCCTATCAGACTTGGCAGCTCACTGAAGAGCTTGCCAAGTTCATTTTTATTTTAATTAATAAATAAATAAAATTTACTGTTCATCCACATTATGGCCTTTTGAGAAAAAGATCGCTCTTATCCCCTGTCCATTCTAGCACTAAAAAACAAATTCAAGAACAGGTATACAGGTCTAGAAAGCTTTTACTTCTATCCAGCATTTCTCAGTTAAAATACCCAATCTGGATTATAATAGTATTTCTTCAACAATAAAATACCCACAACTACCCAACTTTCATTCATATTTATGCGAACTGCAGTAACACTGATTGTACGGAGGAACTACTATAGTCAATAGTCCATCTTCAAGCAAGAGGTCACACTAGATTATCACAATCTCACCTACCCTTCAAACATACCAATTTTTCACATCAGCTTTTCTAGGTACACTTGAATGAGAAGACTTATTTTCTATCTTCTAGATACAGTCTGAGGAAGCTGAAGTTTTAGGTTGAAAGAACCCTAGGAAAAATACCATTAAATAATGTTTTTGTCAATCAGAAGACGCTGCAGGGTATGAGAGGCGATGGTTTTTGAAAGAAAAGATTGAGGGAAAACTCTATGTATAATGAAATCACATGAACTGGAAGAATTCTTGAAGCAGCTCCAGGAGGGGAAAAAAAAAATAAATCTGAATTCCGTTCTTTTTTTTTTTTAAATGTGAGAAGAAGCCATCTCCATCTAGTCATTTTATGCAGAACACCATTTGGGTTTCATTAAAAACTTAAAAAAAAAAAAAAGTCTCCAAAAGTTATCCAGTCCTGCTGCATTCCTTGTCTATGTTCAGTTTCCCTGGAATATAACAGATAATTAGGCCATGAGGAAAGGTGCAAGATCAGGACCATGGGAAAAAGTTCTGATATAATAAGTTAGCATCAAACAGATACAGGCAAAAAAAGCCAGTGGGTTTTTTTTTTTTTTTAATATATACTCCTGAAAAAAATCTAAGCAATCTTTGAAAGAGTTACTGATTTGTTCAATATTTTGGTTCTGGCTCAAGAGTAAGAGGGAGGCAGAAGAGCCTTTTTCAGAAAAATAATCTTCTTCTTATCGGTTTGCACCAGAAAGCATGCATATGCTTTCACAATGTCACTTGCTCAATCCAATTACATAAAAAATACCAGTTATCATGACAGTTCTTGCACACAACAACTCTTTGTGGGACTAATCCTGTGACTGAAAAAAAATCAGGATCTTCTATCACCTGAATTGGAGTAAGAATCACAGAAATTGCATGTTGGGCTATGATGTACGTCAAAAACTTGAAAAATTGGGCCAAGCTTCGCACAAGTGAGATGATGGTCAAGCACTTGTCCCAGAAATTCCTCAAGATTTTTCCAAGCTTCAGACTGCACGCTGCATTCAATCAGCTCATGTGCATACCTGCAGAACCCTACTTGAAAGCAAAGAGCAATAACATATAGCTCTGCTCTTAAGAGAGTCCAGGGCAAAAATCAAGAAGTCTTAAGATTTTTATTTTAAATAGACATTTCCTACACAGTGTTCACTGCAAAGTATTTAAAAGTGGGACAATTCTAAAGTAGTGAAGGAAATTCCTGGAAGCAGACACTGAAACATTAAAAAAAAGAAAAAAATTTGAAAAAGAGTAAAAAATGGCTTATCACATATATAAAACAAAAGTCAGTTAAGAATAAAATACTGAATTAAAAAAATCCTAAGAAATAGAAAGGAAAAAGTATGTAATTCTTTCTGAAAGGAAAATACGAAGTTTAAAAAGAAATTTAAAAAGAAATTCAGGTAACCCTGAAACCTCCCCTAAGAGGCAAAATTCTCAGCCTCCTGTGCAAAGATATTAAACAGAAAAATCAAGAGACTGTGAAGTGAGTTTCTGCTGTTTCACTAGTTGCCTTGAGGGAACGCATTTGATTATACCTTTCCTCTATCACCAAAGGTAACGAGAAAACACCACGGCTACTTGATGTGGGACCTTTATTTTATTTTCTCTGTCTTGCAACTAATCAACTTAGCCCAGCCCTAAAGAAACAAACCAAAAAAAAGGCAGCAGATTTCTTGCCAAGTCTAACTGGAATATAAGGTTCTACCACAGTACCACCTGCAAGTGAATTCAGGCAGTAACTTCTGAAGTGTGAGCTATTACTGGCACATTTAAACATGATTATCCTTGTCTGGCCCAATGTTTAAATACCTCGTAGGCCCGCACTTCCAGAATGAAAATTATCTTTATTTTCAAAGATATCCATAAGCTTTGTCTGAAACCTCAAAGGCTGCAATAAGATATATCACCTAAAGAAATATAGGGGGTTCCTGATTATCATTATCCTTGGCTTACAGCCCAAATATTGCAGTGACCAAACATATGTCTCCTCTTGCAATTCATAAAAAACTCAAACCAAAGTTTTCTCTCAGGTATCTAACTCTTACACTAAAACACTGCATAACTTTTTAATTCTATGATTTCGATTTAGTTGTCCCATCTGCTAGAAGTATTTTAATAAAACATCTCTTTTTATATCCTAACATCAAGGTGATGTTGCCAATTAAGATCTGCAGTGGCCATCTGTAAAAGGAAGGAGGAAGGAAAGAAGTAAACATGAATATTTTTTTATTAATTTTAAACAACTTGGATTTCAACCAGGATTTCAGTGGTGGAAAAAAGAAAATCATTAACAGATTTATATTCTATATGGATTTCTGTAGCAGAAATAATATTTGAATTATTTTTTTAAATCCAGAAAGGTTTCTGATCTTGGGAAATGTTTGGCTTTAATTTAGGACTTTATCCAAAGACAGACTTTCATAAATTGTTTAAGAAATTCAAGTCTTATGAAATAAAATAATGGCAACATCTTCATAATTTCTTTACTTTCTTTACAACTTCACGTTCACCTTCAAACTCAGACAGAGCATGTAAATTGTTATCCCTTTGACAACAAATGGACTAGAGGCAATTTTTTCCTTTAACTGCCTTGATGTTACCTAAATATGGTAAGGGACTGGGTTTTCCTAAAAACAAAAACCGTAAAAAGCAAACAAAAAACTCTAAACACCCAGCTTTCACTGCAGTTGGAAGACTATGGGGGTTTTAGTTTGGGGTAGTTGGAAGACTACAGGGTGGGGGTTTTCTTAAAACAAACAAAAAAAAACCCCACCACCACAAAACACCACCCATCTCAAGTTTTAAGCAGCACAAGATTAAAAAAAAAGGATGGAAATGTGAGACATTATAAACCAGAACTTACTGTTTAGCTCATTGCATGTATCACTAAGCAAGAACCTAAGAGGCCTACTGAAGGATTTTCTGATCTCAGCCTCAACAGTCAAAGACTAAAGACAAAACCATAGCCCCATGACTTGCAAGTGGGAGACAACGTGGGTACTCATACTCACACTGCTTAAGTATTTGCAGGATTTAGTCTTGTATTTGTAAACCACCTATTTATCACACTCTTATGATACAGAAAATTAAATTTAATTTAACTAGTGGCATGGGTCATGGCCACAATGAAAACAAACTCTGGCCTGTAAAAAAACGATTAGACTCAGCAACTTTGGCAGGCTGTTCAACTATCCCATTAAATCTACATCTCAACCCATCAAATGTTAATAATGGGGTTTCTTTTAAACAACATTCTGCAGGAATTTCTTCTGCAGGGATTGAATTTTCTTCTCCATCATAGCTATGCTTACCATAGACCTTATAACAAGCTATTGTTGTTGAACCATGGATGCAAAAAGACACTCTCTTGGCTAGTAACTGTGTTTCTAGGTCTGAGCCTGAAAATAAACATTGGGAAAATTGGAGGTTAGAGGAGTCCTTTCCCCCACAACCTTGTGTACTATCTATAAAAATAGTTATATGGTTAGGACATTCATGCAATCTTAAAAAAGAAAAGTTTTAAACTAGGTACAACAGGTGAAATTCACAATTAACACATTATACTACTTTGTAACATTCGTCTCCCTAGTGCAAGTTAGGCCCTTATTGAAGGTTACAGTCTTCCTCCACTCCCCACATGCAGTGACCCTTCTGCAAGTACCTGCTCAGTTATTTTCAATTTCAGTTACTTGAGTTCCTATTTTTCACAACAAGGGACAGAGATTTTACAGAAAATTTTCACACAAGTCGAAAACAATGTATTTCAGACTTCTACCCCAAAAATTATATTCTAATGATTAACACTCTTTTTTAAGGGGAAGAAGAGGGTGCATCTGAGGAGCAAGATTAAAAACCTTTACCATTTACCAACACCAGTCTGAAAGCACATTGGTAAACACTTCACATATCATCCCTCATGTCTCAATGAATTCACCTCACATTCACACTGGGCTTCCTAGCAACTCTTCCTTTACAAATACATTTTTCCATTTACTGAAAACAATAATGAGAATGAGTCATTTCTGTAGAATATAGTCCTTCACATACACCAGATGCCTAATGTTGCATGCTGTGAAAAAAAAAAAACCCTAATGCCTACTCAAATTGCTGTATTTATCACAGAAGTCTGTCAGCATTTTGCATCTTTTGTAAATGTTTTCTTCAGAATGGTTGAATTTTTTTTAATGTTAAGATCTTAATATTGCTTGTCAAAATGTACTACCAAGTTCTGTAAGAGCTAACATCTAATTAGCTCAGTTACTAGCAGCTTGAGAATACCGCCCAAACAATGACCCAAAATTACTGGCTTTTAACAAGGGAGTAAAACAAATGGAGAAGAAAAAACCTGAAAGCTTTAGAACTGAGAAAATGAGCATTTCCTTATGTTTTTCAAGGCTTTCCCTTCCAATTCCATTGAATCTGTTCCAATAAACATTTTTTTTTATATATATAGTTCTTGGTGTTATCTTTTTAAACCAGTTCTTACCCTACTTCAATAAAAATCAAGCCTGACTAGCTAGCTACATGCAGAACAGACAAGTAGAACTCCTGTCCCCTTCATTCTTCTCTGTAACTAGTGGAGCATAAGTACACAAATCAAAAAATGAAGAGTGAACAGAACTGAAATAGAGTAATTCACTCTGATGAAATTATAAAACTGTTGGATGGGATGTTCAGCCAATAACTGCAAAATCTAAAGTAGTAATTAGGAGGCTTGCTTTTATGAAATACATGCCTTTTTTTAGAACAAGAGGGTAACAGCAAAGCCCAGTTCTGCCTTTACTCATTTTGTTTTCTTACAGAGCTGTTTCATTAACTAACTCATAGAATTACAGTAGGCTGATGTTATTAGATGAGTGACTTAAAATAAAGGTACTTGCCTATACCCACACATTACATGCAAGGGCAGAACAGAACAATGACATACTAACAGGCAGACACAGATGCTGTAGATCCTAAATTATTCATGACCAATTCAATACAAACGAAAGCGGTCCCAGAAAATTAATTCTAGTAAGGAATGCAATTTTTAAGACATCTCTACAAATCATTTAGTTCCTCTACAGACCATATATTCAGCAATTGCAAATAATTAAGATGTAAAAGTAAAGCTGAAAAAAAGTGCTTAATCAGTTCCTAATTAGATAAGTATGCCAGATACCACAAAGGATGGCACTACTTTAATGAAGAAAAACCAACAAACATTCAACGCACTGAAGAGAACAAGAAAAGCATTTAACATCAATTAATTTCAAACAATAATTGAGTATTTCAAGTAATGTTTTGTACACTTGCAAGAGCCATTTCAGATTCTGAAGTTAGTTGTAACCTAGAAATAATCTCATTGTAAAACCTAAACAGCAGTGCAGCTGTGTACTTTCAGTCTCTCTCATTTCCATAAGCACTAAGGAAGCCTATTTTTGCTCTTAGTCTCATTTAGAATATTAAGACTCTAAAAACTATTCTGATGGGATTCCACAGAATACAGTTGCTATTTTCACAGCCTGAGCTATCTGGATAATAAAAAAAAAAAAATTTTTACCACAGAAAAATCAGGAAAAGATCTTTAGAACAACAGTAGCAGTTACAAATGCTGACATAAACTCCATCTTCAGCATAATAAACGTCATCGGGATTCTCTTTGGGAAAGCTGCAGTTCCAAAATGATAATAATTAGGCTTAATATAGTTCAAACCCAAATCATAGCAGCTGTACATGCCACAACAAAGAACATTTTTAAGTATCAAGTACACAGTTTAACTACAACCAAACTCCAAAATATTTCTGACTTACAATAAATTACTCAGAACACTGAATATATCCCAGTGCTGCTCTTACCTTTCTTAGCAGCATCTGTTCTCCTTCTTGCTGGTGACACCAGATCCTTTACAATCTGTAGCACTTGAATCATTGCTCGTTAGCAAGATCAAAGAGACTAGATGCTCCTCTAAAATTCCAACAGGTTTCATTACTACATGTTATTACATGGCTGTCTTCAGTATGCTCAAGCAAAACTGATGCAGGAACAACTCATCTACCTTCACAGAAAGATTTCTGCCTGACGACTCCACAGGCTGGGGTGATGGATTTAAAGTGACTTCAGCACAAGGAGACAAAAAACTGCAAACAGTCCTAAATGTATTTCTACTGAACATTTTTAAATTATTTGCTGCAGAGAATGCATACTGATTTCTCTAAATGAAGTTTAAAGGAAACATTCACACCACAAACTATCTAAAGAAAACACCACTCGAAATGAATGCCGACAGATGCAATGTACTCCCCTAGGCTCAGTATCTAAGAAGCATGTCTGCATTCTCTTTTAAAGTCTGTCTCAATTCATGAAATTTCATGTAATGCTTTAAGAGAGCTATCGGTGCAGTGTAGAGCCAGCATCAGACCTACTAATAGAATTAAAATTAAATCTAGCTTGCTAAACTTCATCAGACACAAGCAAGCACCTGCTAAAGAGAGTCATTCGGTTCCTTTTCTCCCCCCTTGAACACACACCTCTGACACCCTTGTACGTGATGGGAATTCTTGCACGCCGGGAGGCACGCTGGAAATCCTGGGAGTAATTCAGGCATTCTTCTCTCTCCCACCACCAGACGCCCAGAGAACTGTTTCAGCTAAGGTATTATCATTACTTCTGTCAGGTAATTTTAAGCAGACAAATTGCAGCATGTGCCCCACAACATTTTTAATGCCATTTGGAAAATGTACAAAGGCACTTCAGAAATGCCTTCTGTCAAAGCCTCTACAGAGCTAACAAAAAAAAAAAAAAAAAAAAAAGAGAAATCATGTTTTATACGGTCACGTTAAATAACCGTCATCCCTGAAGAGGCTCTGTGAATGTTTTAGGAAACCAAATTCCTACACAGCATTGCAAGGCCTTGCCTACACAAAGAGCAATTTAGGAAGCCAACTACATTTTCTGAAAACCGTAACATTAGAACAAACCACAGGCCACAAGCAAGGCACAGCAAGATGTATTCTCTGGCCTTTAGACCTTCTGTTCCCATTGCTTAAGTGTTAGATGGTAGGGGGGAGAGGTCATCTCTTTCCATTTCCAGCTGCTGATCGCAAGCTTTTCAGATTTTTAAAATTGCTGGCGTATTTATCCACGCACATGTCAGTCTCTTGAAACACATACAGCATAAGCACAACAAACTGTTTCTATTATGTCAGTCTCATTTACAGCCTGCCCATTAATCCACCTCTGCCAGAAGTAATAGCAACCCAAACTACTATCATATTTGGTTTAGCAAAAACAACTAAAATCATTCTCTGTGACAAGCGGTCCGATTTCTTCTCCCACCCTGCAAATATTCAAGTGTCCACTCAATAGGAAGCCCGTAGACATACTGTGCAACTGTAATTTATCTCCTCCTGAAAAAGGATTCTTCAAACCATTAGAAACAGGACTCCCAACTCTCTATATCAAGAAAAAATTCTGACTTCTGTACATAAACTTAAATTCCAAGTTTCAGACAAATTATTTTCTATGTAGAGAGGTAGGGAAAAGTTTACCATAAACAGATGTTTCCAGAACAACTGTAATTTCAAAACATTTAAATAAGATGTAGAATGCAGGGTTATCTGGTAAAGTTTACCTTAAGATCCTTCACTTAATAATCTGGTCCTCCAAATTCCTGCTGTAAGATCTCTCCCACCATTATCTTGCCATGATGTGTTCGTTCTTCGTTTAGTTGGGGTATCAAACAACTTGTCTTCAAGTTAAAGATATAAACTCAAAGGACCATCATTACTTACAGCTACATTACATTGCAAATTTCCTCTGAAAAGCTGACTTCTGAGCTTATGCTTCACAGAACACAACTACCTCTACAGCACTAGTAAACTTTTGATGGTCTTTATATAAACATATTAAGGACAGAAAAAAGAAAACTGAAAAAAAAAGAAAAAACGAGTAAGGTAGAATAAAATCTTCAGTAACAACATCTGCTTAACCACCTAGAGCATGAGTATACCTTGCAGATCCTGAAGCTGATTTTTAACTGAACTAGATTATCTCATTTCTATAGCAAGGTTCCCAAGTGCTCGAATAAGGAGAGGATGGTGGACTGACAAAGAGCAACAGTGGGGAAGGAGGAGTGGAGGAAGAGAGAAAGGAATAGAAGACATTCTTTGTACTTGGTTTTGGGTCAAAATTACTTAAAAAAAAAAGAAATGGGGCACTTCAGTAGCTAGGAGTTAACACCCAGGAAAGGGTTACACCTATTCCCAACTGCAAAAAGGACAGTTGCTCCCTTTTCTTCGAAACTAATGCTTGTCCTGCTGGTAACAAAGATGAACAACTAAAAAGGGACTCTTAGATGATTTGCAGGTCTAGTGGACCATGATGAGAATACAAAACTAGTACCTACTAAAGTTTGCAGAATAGCCATCAGAAAGGCTTTCATCCCATGGTCACCAGTATCTCTCTCTCTCCATCAGTGGTAGGGGTATTTTAAACAGTTGAAGGCTGCTCTGAGCTTTTAGGAGAGACACAAAAGAACTTCAACACTAGAAATAATTTTCACACACACCTGCCTCCCTTGACATGAAATAATCTCCAAAGATGGTATGCACAGTAGTTTACTTCTCTTCTTTGTTATGGAAATTGTCATGTAGAAAGAAACTGGGAAAAAAAAACCCAAAGCTTTAAAATGAATTCAGAAAAACGTAAACAAGTTTACTAAACATCCTGTGTGCAACGTAAAGAAAGTAAATGGTGGAAGTATGAAGCAGGGCCATAGCATTCATGATAAACAATGTAACAAACTCAGACAAATCACTCAAACTTTAAAGAATTATACAAGAAGCATTGTGGCTGCTATTTCTCTTTCGTCAAATCAATTTATACACCTACCAAGACAATAACCCTAAACCTGCTTTAAAAAAGTGGCAATACCAAGAAGACTTCAAGAAACAAAACACACTAATTAGCTAAATCTCTAAATAATTTCATGTTACTCATGAGTGATAACTTGGTTCTAGTTCACTCTTACCTTTGAATCACGAAACCCAACTGATACTTCCATACAATCCTTCATTTACAGCTGCCATCTCTCAGACCACACCCTAATAAAAACACAAACTGTGGGCAAGGATATTCACCAACCCGAAGTTCACAACCATTCTGACACAGATATCACGAGGTAAACCAAAAAGAAACCAAGTGTCATAAATTTAGTGTAACAATTTAAGCAGATTGGGTTTGAGGAGAAAAATAGTGTTACATATTCTGTGCTTATCACATGACTTTCTGCTAAGCATTTTTCATCTTTGACAGTTAGTTTGCTAAGCAATACGTACTTGATTATGTTCTTGCGTTTTGTTTTTCTTCCTTAACTTCAAAATCATAGGGAATACAGAAATCATGCAAGTTATCAACTTGATGAAATACACTGGCATGAGAAGGAGCAGTTTACCAGGATGGGATTTTATGGATCACTGTGCGGAGCCCTTGACCTCTCCTAACCATAACAAAAATAATGACCTGCATCCTGATTAGTCAGCTGTCATCACTCAAAATAAAAATGCTTCCATTTACGTAATTATAATTAACTGGTCTTTGAAAAGAGTTCTTTTTCATAAAGCATATTGCCAGGAGGTAACATACTTAGAGCACAAAAGATGGTGCAAAAGTACAGCTGAGTGGGTAATTATCAAATGACACTTGGAAAGAAAAAAAAAAAAAAAAAATCAGAATTTAAGTTTAAGGAAAACTTCCTATTTTCTCCTTCACTCTCTTCTTATAATGTTTATATATTCCTGGCATTCTGTCTAGGCTTTTAAAAAAACGTCAAGAACCCTCAGGGTAATCCTAGGCAGCACTGCAGCTACCCGAAAAAAAGCCTGCTTCTTGTGCCCTCCGTTACAGAAAAAAAGATGTACGAGCTACTACTAAAAAACAAACAAACAAACAAAAAAAAACAACACAAAAACACACAACCAAAAAACCCACTAAAATGCCTTGAGGGCCTTTATTCATATGAACAATAGGCCTGCACACATTTTATTTGAGATGCAAAGTTACTGTGACCCTTCTTTTTCTATTTCACATCAACCTGAACTGGCCAGAATTCAGGCTGCAAATGGATTATTCTACCACTTCTCTGCAGAAACCTATGCAGACCTGTCTTCATAATCCTACCTTACGCTTCTCATAGCCAGGATTATTTATGTCCTTTTCCTTACCTGCTGGACTCTAAACATGGTGAAGATACCAAGCTTTCAGGGCCAACACACCCAAGGAAACGGACAGCCCATAACGCAATAGCCAGCAAGGTACCAGCCTGAGATCCAGTCCTCTTGCCATCTGTTTCAATGGAAGTGGGATCAAGCCTTATGTCTTGCCGTTATCATCTAGAAAGCACATAAATATCCGTACACAAAACACTCCTGGTATCTCTTTAGTTCTGCAAAAGAGCAAAGTCTGACCTCACAGGCAGGAGATGGGGATTTACAAGAGCGGGGGTCCCTTTTCTCTTTGGACCCTTCTTTCTACATCTGTAAAATACAGAGAGCACTACGATACGTTACAAAGTCAGTAGGACTATTCATAACAAGGACTATAAAGAGTTAAATACCAGCAAAAGGGAGGGCAGCGGTTCTTCATGACCAATATGAAGGTTTGCTTTAAAAGCTGCAGTTTCAGAAACCACACATGGCAGAACTGCTTCATCTTCCCTCACATCTTAGCAAAGGGGCTCATAAAATGAAGCAGATTTTCTTACCAGGAGCAACAACTATTTCATAAGCAGGAGAAAAGTTTTCAACAGCAGATTAGTTTAAAGGATTAAGGAAATACAAGTAAGGCACATTAGCCAGGAAAAGATGCTTTAAATATCAGATAGAAGGAACAGCATATTGTAAAAACATTTGCATAGTGAGTTCACAGCAAAAACTGCATATTTCTTGCAAAAAATAATAAATTCAGATGAAGTCTACCTAGCAACTAAGTCCCAGCAACACCTTAAGTATCAATAGAAACATTTAGTTTTACAATACTCCTCTCTGACTTTTCCTGTCACAACTGGTCTTCAAATTAGTATCTCAAAATAAATAGGCATTGAGCTCTAAGACAGGCAATATATCATGATACAAATTATTACTAAAGCAGCTATAAAGTAGGTTATCTATCCTTCCTCACTAATATTTTGAATTATTTTTCTAATCTAAGAACTGAAGCCTAGAGTTTTCATTAAGTTTCAAATAATCTACTGTACTTGGAATAGGAGAATTCTAGAGTTCCAGATCTATAACTAACCCTCCCCATAAATCTCTGAAACTTTACTAATGCTGTCAAGAAATCATATGTGGAATTCTGGTAGCCTTTCCTGTGAAAAAGTTTACAGTAGTGATATAACTCCATTTATTATTCAAGGCATTCATTTTCCAAAGACAACCGCTTTTGGCTATGCATTTTGCAAAGCATCCATTAAAAATAAATAAATAAATAAATAAATAAATATCCTCACAGTCTTCTGAATGGTCCTACATTCAGTAAATCTCAGTAACTGCTTAATTCAACAGAATTTGCAGTCACTTTGGAATATATTTATTTTTTCTTCACTTTTGGCACTTTTGCTACAATTTTTAAGGCATGAAAGTATGGCTGCAGTTTTTAAACCAACTGATGTAGATATATGAACCTCTTTTAGAAGAAATCTTGAGAACAGAAAGAAGCTTGATCTAGAGGCTGAAGAAATCATAAATAATTGTAACAGAAAGCTATCTAAGTGAACACTGATCAGAGGATGGGAGGCATTTGTTCACGTGTTTTTAGTTCCTTAATTCCTTTCTACTTTAAACACACAAGAAAGCTGTTCATTACATTCAGGATCATTGAGAACTTCAATAAATGGTCAATGAAATTAATTCTACCTGTTCCAGGGAAAAACTTATCAACCCAAAAAAGAAAAATAAATGCTAAAAAAGGGGAAAGGTAAAGAGAAAACATATAGGTACATTCAGCAGCCATTATTGCACACTTTGAAGTTTTAAGGAAAGAAACTACACACATTGCAAAATCCTGTCACTGCACAATACCCTTACTGTTATCCTTCTTACTCAATTTATGTTATTTTTTTAACTCCTTAGCTCTTGCTACAACACATTCTGCAAGTGGATCTAGAAGATAGCAAGAGAGACAGCAACTTTCCCAGAGAGCCACAGTGAAGAAAAGGGAACTGCCCACGCAGATCACTTAACATCCTCCTGATAACAGACACCAGACACTAACGGAGATCAATATCAGAAGTTTTGTGTTCAAATGTGTCCTGGTACACTCTAAAAAACAAACAAACAAACAAAAAAACCCAACAAAAATCCCATGTATGTATTTTTTTTTTCCTCCTGACAGATGTTTTATACTTATCACCTCCACGAGCAAAGGGCACTGCTTAGTCTTTGTTCATATATTTACTGTAAATCTTTACCATGAATGAGATTTATAATCTCTTACCTCCTTAAAGCAAACAAAAACTACAAAATTCTGTGCATCACTATTTGTTAGCATGATTAAATCTTTTACTGCATGTAACATTTCTATGTTGGCATTTAATCCAAGTAATAAAATGCAGCTGTCCACAGCCACCAGGAAGAACATCAAACCTTATTAGTCCACTGCAAAATACACAGTACTTTTATTAAAATCATGTATTTGCAGGCTTAATTTGTGTAGCAAATGTATGTCTTTCTCTCTCTGCAATAAAATAAAAAATTTTAAAACAAGTTTTTGAATACTTTGTAATAGGCTAATCTAACACTAAAGAAGTATCTATTCCCACAAATACAGTTTACCTGTTGATAAAAAAAACTGTTATAAAGAAACATATGCTAAGGAAGAAAGAATTTATCCCTTCAAAAGTAGCTGAAGGAAATTAGCCTGAAGGTCACACAGATCAGAAGTGATCAACACTCCTTTGAAAGGAAGCCTACCTGGGTCTGTTTGCTTACTGCGGTTGTGTTCTAAAGGGAGACACCATTAACTGTTCACTTTCAGACTTCTGCCTCCTGCTCTCCTTGTACATTCACTCAAAAAATGCAGTCTTTTAAAACATACTTTAACCAACGTATTTAAAAAACCCAAGCTTAGTACTTGAATATGACAATCACATTAACCATTACTACTTAAGGTTAATGCTAGAGTTATATTTGAGATATGCATTGTGTTTAAATGGCTGGTTGTGGCTATCTTTATGATTATCTGTTCTGCCTCTGATCTTGCAAATGGATTTATTTAGTAGCGTGCTGTAACTAGCACGTCACACTTCCTTCATATCCAATCCTATTTCCCATAAAGCACATAGGTGCCTCGGCTACTAACAAGGTGTTCTCCTATGCCCTCATCAATGAAAAAACAGGGGAAACACCTGGGTATCTTAGTGACACTGCTTGCAAATAAACTATGCTAGACAGAGACAGGAAGCAGCAGTGTAAAACAGGCTTCTTTTTTCAGCTTCACTTAAAGACAATCAAACTAACCAAATTAAGAACATCTTACCTACCTATTAGAAGAGCAAAGATAGAGAAATTGTACGTGCCCTAGTGACTCAAGCCCAATTTTGGCAGACAGAAGACTGCAGTACATTTACTGTTCTCCATGCTCTCTCTGTACGTGTAGAGAATTTAAAATCATGCCAAGTTTCAACCAACAATTGCCCATGGTCCAGACAAGAAGGGCCTGAACCGCATCACTCTACCCAACATTATATTCAGGCATTTTAATCCAGTATTCTAACTACCAGCAGTACTACGCCAGTGCTAAAGGAACAGAAAAAGAAGTGCCACCATCCTCCATTTGCAGTAGATTTATCCTTGATCTGTTAGGTTTCACTGGACAGGTAACCTAGCCTTGTTATACCATCTTGTAGGACCACTGAATATACAGCATTAAACAAAAACACAAATTAAGAGTTAGTTCTCCAAAATGGATGTTCCAGTTAATGATTGATACAGTAAAAAAAAAAAACAAACAAAAACAAACCCCAAACAAATCACAACAACAAAAAACACACCCAAGAGCCTTACAGTGAGTTTCACATAAATATTATTTCTTCTGGTTTGTTTTAATGCATGGGGAATAAATAAATATTGAAATGTGACTCATTAGCCTTTGCCCTAAAAAGAAGTACTTTCCTACCACATAGTTAAAGTAAAAAATAGACATTTTTGTCACTGCTTCTGGTATAGAAAAGAGTATGGTGGGGGGAGTAAGTGAGGAGGAAATAAAAAGCAAAATTGACACTTTCCAGTTTGTACCTGATCTTCTCAAGGAAAACAATAAACCTAATTTTTCTTCTCCCATCCTCTAAGACCAACCCTGACTTCCTTCAAACACACTTACAGTAACTTGCTGTAACAGGGAGGTGGGGAAGAGGAAGCTAAAAGCTGCTTTAGTTTTTACAACCAGGTATAAAGTAATATGAAATACAACCACTCTGAAACATGCAAAGCAAGCAGGGTCTGTAGACCAGCCTGGACACAAAGTACGGCTGTAGCACAGCATCACTGATAAGAACAGAGAGCTGCCCCTGATAAGTGTCACCTCCAAAAAGTAAGTTTGGAGGAGGGCAGGGAAGGAGGTTTATGTCATTATACTGTTTATACAACTCGGAAATAGTAGCATCACAAAATAAAACTCCTCATACAATGCTGGACAAAATTCTACTACCAAAAAAAACCAAACAAAAAAAAGACTGAAGGAAAAAGCTTTATATTGAATGCAACAGAACACATTCTGGTGAGAGACTTATTTCCCTATGTCTCTCAAAATTCTGGGAAGCCTAACTACTGCTCAAAAGAGCTCTAAGTGAGCCTTTCAGCACTCTACCATGGAATTAGGCAGGTTTTCAAAGAGCTTTTCAAGGGTAAAACAGAAAGACTGCATTCAGGAAGCCTCTCCTACGGCAAACCAAAGTGCTTTATTAAAACAAAAGTGCCCTTTTACATTACTGATCTATTATATTAATGACTGCACTGGCCAAAAACACTGGAGATTTTACAGTATGTTTGTATGCCTTCCATTCCAGACAATAATTATGTTACACAAAATAAAGGGGGGGGGGGGAGGAAAAAAAGAAAAAGAAACCATAACACACCAGCTTCCCACCAACTTCCCAGGGACACCCTGGCAGTCTCACACAGCCTCCTGCTCACTTTAGAAATTTTAAGCAGGATAGGTACAGGCATACCAATAGCCTTGAAAAAGTACCAGTGCTATCTTGGCAGCCTCCCACATAATTTTAATAATTTAAATCTCTTAATTATAGGGAGTTTTTTGCAATGAGAAGTTAAAAAAACTTTATAACCAGCTCACTGATAGGATATCACCTAAGTGCAGCTACTTTGTTTATACAAACATCTGCAACCAACCTTTAAACACTGAAAGGACAACAGATTGGATAGTTTAAGTAAAGAAAAGATCTTAAATATAAACAAACACAGAGCCAGTCATGGAGCCAGTAATCCTGCTGGGATTACTTGCATAACCCCATTTACAGCAACAACCCCAAATATTTTCCATCCACGCTACAAATTGAAGTTATTTCCTATCAAAATTGGGTAAAGAATGTCACAGTAGTTCTTCCTGAAATACAGTCAATTTAGCTTAAAATAACTGCACATCTTGTAAATCTGGTGTTTTGTTTCTTGAATATGAACATAAATAATATAACATAACATAAAATGTGGCTGCAGCTCACTCATTTTTCTTATCTGTGATAAAGTTACACTAACGAGCAGCAATAGCTTCACTTTTCCAACACAGTGGTGCGTATTATTCAATCATTTGTACAGAAAGGGAGAACAACATGACTCACAACAGGCAAGGAAAGTCCTCTAAATACCTCATTTAACACTGCTATTGGAAAAGTTCTTCTTCAGCCCATTTCTAATCCTTCATCTGACTCAGCTGTTGTTTTGTGAATTCTCTAATTCAATAGGAAATTATAACACCACTAGGGAGCTTAATACTGCAGCCTCTAGAAAGTCCTTCCTGCAGTAATTAGAACAGCATTGTTCTGCATCTATATAGTGCCTTATGCATAGTGCCTGCCCAAACACCTACATTTACAGCTCTCGCTTTTCATCTGTTATTTTAGCTGTGTGTTTCTGCATCCTTCCCCCTTTGGAATGTACTTGAACACCACCCTCAACTTATCACAGGATGAATAGGATCCCAGAAAAATGAATTGCTTACATAGTGGTGGATACTTGATACTCACTCCAGAGAACAAGGTTACAGTGTTCTTTTGCTACTTACTCCTCCTGCTGCAGCAGTACCAGAGACCCACAAGAAAGGCATTATTGTTAAAATGTTCTATATAAAGGAGTACAGAGATAGGCCCAAAGACTAAGATTTAAATAAAAAAAAAAACCTGTAATGGGAGAAAATTATCATGCCAAAGGCATGTACTTCTGTGTACGCCAATTAGTCGTAATAATTCAGCAGTCCTTAGTGGCCATCAATCAAAACAGTGAGAGGCAGACAAATTTAGAAAGATGACTCTCTCTCCCTCTACATATATGCACATAAATAAAAAAATTGTTATATATTTTAGGTAAGTATATAATTTATAATATAAATGGAAAGTAATTCTATAAAATATATAATACAAATGTAACATGTAATGAATGTTTAAATATATATACATTATTATTATAAACATATTCTTTTTGCTATTTTGGACACACAAACACAGAGTTAGGGTGTCAAAGTGAATGATTTGTAAATAATCCAACCTTAACTTTCATTGCAAATGTGACAGAATAAATTTGAAGTGCAAGTGTCTAAAAAGGACATACTCAGGGAGCAATAAGTGTGTATAGAAAAAAAAACTAGTCCTCCAGTAATATTCATGACAGTAATTTTCCCGCCACAACTCTCCTGTAGGTTCAAAACTGTTAGTTTCCAGACAGTGCCAACATCTTGGTTTACAAACAGAAATTACATTGGTTTAAACATAGGTGTCACATTGCACTGACTATTTAGAGAAGTCCCATCAATCTGACCATCAATTTAAACCTGCAGGGAGAAAGCCCAACTGAAAGAAGATAGCTTTGAAGTTCCTTTTACGGAAAAAAAAAAAAAAAAAAAAAAATCCAAGCCACCAGCTTTTTTAAAATGTTCAATAAATGTATTTGAAATATATGCAAAGGCTTTTAAAAAATTTAGCTTTACTATATATTATTAACTAATTTAGATGAAACAGTAAATACTACACAATACCTGTTTGTTGACAAAGCCTTATAGAAAGTGAGACTACTAAACTTGAACATACAACCTGCAAGCACAGTTTCTGAATGCGATAAATACGTTTTTGGTAGCTGCAGCCTCCTGCAATGCTTAAGAAAAGAAAGTGACTTCACTTCAGTCTATGGAGATTGAAGACTTATTTTGTTCAGTTAAAAAAGTGACAGAACAAAACTCAAAACGTTTGTCTTCAATCTAAAAATAAAGTCTAAGTGCAAGGAAAGCCACAACTTACCAGTCCTCAATATCTTAAAGTGATCAAAAATAAAGGAAGGATTATGAAAAAAATATTAATCTAAAGTCTGTTTAAAAAAAGCTTTCATGTTCTCATATACTTAAATGGCTGTACTATCAGCAAAAAAAAGTCACAAGGTCTGAGAAGTTGCATCATTATGTCAATTGAATAAATAAGAAATCCAACATCATAAAATGTGAATATTAAGAGAACAAGTAAGTTTCTACTAACATGCCTACATTTCCTCAATGTGATGCATCAGTTCTCTGCATGTGAAGCATTTGGGTTTATATTTTATTGCAACTACTGCACACTCTGTATTTAGAGGAGCAGTTTCATTACACCATTGGTAAGAAACTGGGTCATCTAAGATCTGATTAGCCCTCCGGAGATGCCTCTCCTCACTTAGTATAGAGGAAGCCTAAGATTACAACATTCCTAAATAACTTAAACTATAGTTTCCTTCAAGCGAGGGAAAAAAAAAGCATTGCCACTGGAAAGGACAGTCTCACCCACCAACCCACTTATTCTCACCCCTGGGCTTCTCTCCCTGCATTACAGCAGCACAACCATTTACGCAGCTATGTAGTAAACAGCTTAGGGAGCCCACCCAATTCAAATCAACCTCATGAATCCTCCTGCAATAAGGAAGAATGCAGGAATTCAGACAGGGAAAGGACACCACCCCCTCTATTGACAAGGGCAACATTTTAAGGGGGTCATGGAATTTTAAAGACCCTCAGTTCAGCTTCGGCTCCTACAGGCCAGACCTTTCTAATGAAACTCAACTTCATTCAAAGCTTTTCCACAAGTCCATACAAGTTTCTGTAACTCATTATCTGACCTCTGAATCTGCATTTTAAGTCAGAAAACTATCTCCAGCACACTTGCTGATAGTCTCCCTCGAGTACTTGCTGCACTATATTAAGGGGACAGATATATATGCAGACACAGCATTAACTAGTAGTATCTGAAGAGAATAGAAGTGAAGAGTTAAGACAACACAGAAGAGTAACAGTGAAGCAAGATTAAGAATGGTAAGCACTTCTCCTGACCACTAGGTTCAGGAGCCAAACAACTTTATATACATGTATGTTTCAAGCTTCATCCTCCCACTACAAAAAAAAAAAAGTTACTACACTACTACTTCTGATCCAAATGCTCATGTGTCACTACAGTTACGTACTGTGGTAAATTCCCCTGACAGTTTCAAGGAAAAAACAGAGCAAACATAAGATAAATGCAAATGTTATCAATGAAGTAATTTTTACCAGTTCATTAATATACAGTAGCTTACTATTTTAAGTATCTTGTGGGTTTCATTCTTTTGCAGGTAGTTGAATTGCAGGGGGAGTTATTATCATTAACTCCTAAATATTTTAAACATCCCATTTTAAATATGCCAAGTCTTCAAACCAACCTTTTTCAAATCTGCATTATGGCTTTTTATCCCCTATGTCCTACAATTCTTTACCATTCAGACCTTCAGGTTTTCATAAAGAATTACTATTTCAAATTTCAGTAAAGATGACCTAGGAGACAATAGCTTCTTCTGTATTTCTGAATTCACAGTATCTCTACAGATTAGAAGATAAAAGTGCCGTGAAATCAGAAGAACAACTGTTAAAGAAAACACTTCACAAACTGTATCTTCAAGCTTGTATTTTATGAATGGGTTTTCAGGGTTCACGGTTCAAAAATAAAATAAAAACTTTGCATGTAACTTAATAATTCAACATCCCTTAGCTATTCATTATTATCCTTTGTTATAAAGGTATTTTAGCTTACTTCTAAGCTTTCCTCCCCAGTATGCAGTTTTATGTATGAATCAGAACTTAGTCTTTTTCCCTTCTTTCAGTCTCAGCTCACTGAAAAGAACTGGTGACTACAAAGCCTCTTAAACTACATCAATCAGCTTTATAGTTATTTGCAACACTCTACTCCACAGCCACCTTACCCTTTGTGTAAACCACAAAAAATTGTCCATTTCCCAGCATTTATTTTATGAACAGTTTGACTTGGTCCTCAGTTCACTACAAATTCATTATGGCATGTAACAAGGGGAGATTGGACTTGAAGGGCGAGAATTAAGCCAGCCTTAACCAAACAGACTTTTCTTAGCCTAGGAAGCTTTATAAAAGCCCAGAACACACTTGTCTCAGTTGCCAGCAAAGGAATAATAATACATACTTGCTAAAGCATTCTATCTCTATTTATCAAGGCTGACCTTAACATTTGTTTTAATTCCCAAGTTTATTGCTCATGAACAGAGAAACTGACAGCCAAAACTATTTCTTTACACACACTACAACACCTCAAAAAGAATGGAAATTTTTTTTTTTTTTTTAAGAAATCACAAAACCCTAAGGTACCTCTGTGAACACAAACTAGAAAGCCAGCTGTAATGAGAGGTCAAGATAAATAACCAACCATCAAACAGAAGCAGCCTTTAATCACACCATTGTGGTCTTGATTTGAATTGGTGAACCAAAAAGTTTCCCACCTCATTATGAGGCCACACTGAACATTTTCAAAATATAAGATTACATGGCATAGCATCTCTCTAAACACACAAAATGCACTCCTACACTCAGTCAATTGCAACGAAAACCTGAAGGGATGATACGGAAGCATGAAAAATAGCAGGTTAACTTCCCAGCTGCATGCAGTGTTAAGTTTCCAGGGTATGGGAAACAAAACTAAGAGCAGAAAGACAAACCCAGGAACAAATTACTCTGTACAATTTATTATGACAGCAGAATAATAAAAAAAAATTTTAAAAGTTGGCACTGCATCCTATACATTTAAGGGAAAAAAAAAAATGAAGATGTCAGCAGCTTGTTGTAATTGTATGTACTAATACTTGGTTTAATTGTTTGCAAACTGAGTTCACTGCAGCAGCTTAAGTAAGTTCACTGCACTGACCTTTCTTCAAAGGAGAAAGCACAGGAAAACTCCCAAACATTAAGAGCACAGTTTATAATCGTAAGAATTTATCATGACACTACGCATCTTCTGGCAGCTAAATGTCAACAACTGGAGAAAACATAGATTAAACCAACTCATTCTGCGGTGTGACATTCTAGGCAGGTTACATACAGCCAGGATTTCTCTGACAAGTTATCTTTAAATACAAAATAAATTGAAATCAATCTAACTTAGCTATACTGTATACTCTTACCCACCCTTTAAGCGTGTGACCTCACTGTCCTATGGGGCACACAATGTTAAAGTATAATGTGAAATACGAATTTGTCTTATCCTGATGTACGAAAACAGACATTTATAAGGCATTTCACAGAAATAAAAGCCGTGACAGACACTGCTTCAGTTTTAACACCCTTTCAGATTCTCTGCACTGCCCAACAACTACAAACAAGTACCATCGACGGTGGACTTTGCAATTCTGTCAATACTCTTCCCCAATATTGGAGAAGATCCAGTACAACAGGATCCAAAGTACCTACCTACACACCTGATAACTATTAGAAGTTATCTAACAGTAGTTCCCCTATTTGCTTCCCAAAAACTTTTAACTGATCATTTGCTTAAAAATAAGCTTGTGTGTGCTCTTAAGTACCAAGATATTACAGATGTACTTCTACAAGCTATTTCAATAAAATACGCTCTATGTAACAAACTGCTAAAACAACAAATATGATATAAGGTAAAAATGATTTTTTAAACTAATGAATAAGGTTGGCAAAAAAAGCAAATAGGTATGAACTGTCTGTGAATAAATTTAGGACAAATATTAGAAAAAGGATTTAATCATTTTAGGTTAGCGATTCTACAACAGCCCTTCACAAACAGCAATGGAAATATATATTGCCTCAAGTGTATCACAAGAAAATAGTAAGTAGGATTGTATACTGTAGCCTGCACATAACAGCATTCTGAATTTTTTAACCAAGACGTTATTAGCTTTAAGTCTGACATTCCCACATTTTAGATAATCATTTTAGATAGATTTTTTGGTTTGAATTACACTAGGTGATGCACAAGTTTGGAATACTAGAGACTCCCATCACTTTTAACACATCTAGCTATTCTAGGTGCCCACAGATTTTGTGAATAAGCTTACATGTACAGAAGTATGCAAATAAATGCATCTTCGTAAGATAAATACCTTATAGACTGAGGTATTTAGTAGAGAGGAGCCTAAAACTGTGTAGACCATGCTTATAGTTCAAGTTTCTCTGAAGTAAACCGTAAACTAAGAAATCCAACACCAGCTGAACATAAACTTCTAATCTTCTCTAAACCATATTTTCAAAGAAAGCAGCATTTTCTGTTGTGCCCTTGAAGCCCATCACTTAGCATGGACTTCAGCATCTAATCTACCACAAGAACGTGGTGTCCTGCAAAAAAGAGACTGTATTTTGAATAATATTATTAACCACCACAAAAAGTACTGCCAAAGTGTTATCCTTCATTTGAATAAGGGTCTTCATTCTTCCTAATATAAAGCTAAACTCTCCAGTCTGGAGTCACATCAAAACCTCACCAAAACCAATGATGTTTTGCTCAAGTCATGACAGTATTTGTTGTACTCAAACCAACATCACAGCAGCACTTTGGTGAGTCACACTTAACACAGCAACTATGATTCAAAACGTAAAAAGACTTAACAGTTATCTGTTACGTTCAAGACTATACATAAGGCAATGACAGCACATGAGATGCTCTATACAACAAATGAAGATTAAGATAGCAGCATTTGACAAATCAGGATATTCAGGTACTTGAATAACTGCCTGTAAAGTTGTCATCTACGCAACACAGCAAATACTTTAAACATCAGAAAAGTAAACAAGCATGAACAGCAATATGAAATAGAAAACAAATATATTTCTATATAAATACTAGAATAGTTCTTTCTACACTAAGCATGAACCCTAGAGTTCAGCAATTCTTTCAGACATTTTTTTGGTGTAGCTTTCCCTTTGCTGCATTTAGCAAGCATTTCCTTCATCATTCTTTTTTCTTCCAGATGTCAAGAACAGTCATTTTTCATTTAGTTTGAAAAGAAATTTATCCAACAATTTTCTTTACTCACTTCCTCTCAGAAAATCAAATGGTCTTATTTACTAACATAGGATACAATTACCCTGTGAACTAGATGCTCATTTTTCAACAGATTCAGTACAGTTGTGTTGAAACTAAGCTACATTATAAATACAGTTCCTACATATATGAAGTTATACCCTTATTTCGACATGATGTAAGGCTAGGTAATCTTGCTGCCAAAAACTACATTAGAACTCTCACACCCACAAAACTTTTGAAAGACCTTTAAATACTCAAAACAGTTCACTAAAAGGAGATTATCTTACCCATCAGATACGGCCTAAAACAAAACTTATGGTGTCTTTCATCTGTTTTGTTCTCAATCTCTTGAAATGATTTTAGGGCCACATGCAGACAGGTGCCCCACAGAAGGCTGGGGAATAGGGCCAGCAGGCTCAGGCTGTAGCTTCCCATTGCTCCCAGGCAGGCTTTGGCTTAGTAGTCCCTTGGGGTTCTTCTGTCCTCTGTGCTGGCACCCAGTGAGTCTTCCCAGGAAAACCACGACAGCCAACCCAAGCAGAAGCATAGAATGGGTTGGGTTGGAAGGGATCTCAAAGGTCATCTAGTTCCAACCCCCTGCTGTGGGCAGAGTTTGCAAGCCGCTAAATAAAGCACTAGATCAGGCTGCCCAGTGCCCCATCCTGCCTAACCTTGAGTGCCTCCAGGGATTCACAACCTCTCTGGGCACATGCTCCTTGCTTCCTTCCCATGTGGGCAGGTCTCGTCTTCTGACCCAGGATCCTGTTAATGTATCTAGAGGACAGCGGGGCCCTGGCTGGGGTGGTCCTTTCTCCTTGCTGCTGGGCCACCAGCCTTTTCTTTCCCATGGATGCAGCAGTGAGCCTTAGACCACAGGCAGAGAAGGAAGATACTACATTGGAATCTGTGAGGCCCCCTGAGATCTTCAGGGGCTGGAAGGGGCTATTTCAATGTCTGATATTATTCTTTTGTCCTAATTATTACTGTAGCATCCTAAATAATTAATTACCATAAATAATTGCATGGTCTCAAGAGAGGAAGAACCAGTTTTTGTGATGGCTGTAACCCCTCTCTCCATCCAGAACTCCTCTGTGGTGTTTTGTCTCCCTGAATGGAGTGTTTAAATGATTTGAGCAAAGTGGGGTTTCCTCCATTCCCCTGTGGGATTCTTCATTCTCTGGTCTAATTATAAAATGATAGTAGCTATTAATGCTCACAAACAAACACAGGTCCACGGTAGCTGCGGTATGAGTTAAGGTTTATGTAATCGTGAAGAATTGAGATCTGAAAAGCTTTCTTCTGTGTGCTGCATTAATCATTTAAAAGGAGCCTGACTGATGGTTTTTGCTTGTGTGTGTGTGGCTGTTTTCTTTTTCCCTCCCTCCCCATGGAGTCCAGCTGTTGCTGGCAGCATGTGGTGCGCTCAGTACCAGCCAAATCATTGCTACAGCTAAAAGGATTTCTCTAGTCTCATGTTCGCATTAATCTGGTGAGCACTGGCTAGAGTGCCAAGTCATGGACAGTGTTGCTAGTAAAGGAGCACACTGGGACCTCTGATGAGAACCTTTAAAGGTTTGGCTTATTGATGGTAAGATGTTCTTCATAGCCAAAGAAGTTTGATACTGAAAGAACCATCACGGTCATCTCCAAAGTACAGCTGACAGCTGAGACATGAAGCATCACTGTCACAGGCACATGGGAAATCTGATGAGAAATAGAGCACTGAGGGTTGAGATGTCCTCTTCTAAGCTGTGTTTGTTCCAGGAATTTGTCCTCTCATTGCCCCCTTGGACATGCCGTGATGCTAGTGGTGGCATAGTTAACTCAAACTGCCAATCTAAACTTTCACCTAATCAGTACATCCTCTCTGATGTTTCCTGAACATTTGGCTTCAGCAGCTCCCATCCTTGACGCAACTCGTTGCAGAGGATAACCGTTGTCCATTGCTAAGTTTTGTATCATCGTCCTCCTTCCCTCCCTTCTCCCTTATGATTGCTCTTGCAGGCCATTAGAAACAGAGCAACACGCAGCAGCACAAACCGGTCTGGGCCACAGTTTGCTGTGTGTGGAGTCCTACAAGTTTATCTTAGTTCCACCTGCGTCTCTCTAAAAATCTAACCTTAAGCACGCACCGCTCTTTCATTCAAAACCCCACAAGGACATAAAATCCACAGTTCAAAAGCTGTGACTTTCCAGAGACAGGAAAGAAACAGCTGTGAATTTTTAGGTGAAAACACAGAAACGTTTGACAGAGGTTTTGCAGGTGTGATTTCTCTGCTGCATCCAGGATGAGCTTTGAAGTTTACTATGTGAAGTTTGACACCTTTGATCCCACCCACCTCACTACCAAGCTCACAAGCATGGCCTGCGGTAACAAAATTTGGGGATATCAGACAGTTCCAGAAGAGATAAGGAAACATTATCGGGAATGGTATGCTGACACTGAGGCTGAAAAATTGTGCAGGAACTATTAGCTGGAATGGAGGAAATGTCACTTTCCAGAGTCACCAATAAAGCAAATCCAGTCTTCTGACTGAAGATGTGAGCTGTTTTATAAAGAAGACATTGGGATTAGAAACAGAAGCTGAGAAAATAAGGAGACTTGCTCAGGCCTATAGGTAGCAATGCTCTGGGTAATTCATGTCCTAAACCTGTTTGTTTGAAAGTATCTCTGCTGTAATTGATACGGCAAGTACTGCTATGGTAACTGTATGTTATGGTGCCTTCTGGCCCCAGCCAGAGGCACTGCAATTAAGGAAACAAATGCTGTCTTTTTCTCTTGGTCTTGCTTAATACTCCAGATGTCTGGTGCAGTAGTTTCTTGCTTTTTGGTGAATGGTCTTTGCTGCACAGTGACAGCCTGCACCTCTGTGGAAATGCTAAGCTCTGGCACGCAGGGGCTGGTGTAGCTGTCTGTAACCTGAGGGAACAGATGGCAAGCCCTGACAAATGCATACTGTGGCAGGAGAACAGCCTTGCCTCAAAGATGAGGACAACCATTCTGAGCTCTCACTTTGGTCTACCAAAGAAACATACGTCCTATATACTCATCGTAAACCAATCCACTCACTCTACTGCACTCTTCCTTCTTCGGTTTACGATATTAGACACTCATAAGGTCCTTTCCTAACCAAAGACTGAACATTTTATGGAAGAAGGGAAAGTCTGTGTGGAGTTGTAAACCTGCCTTCCTTATAATACTTTGGAACTCCCTTCCTCTATGAGATCTTTTGGGACAGTGGTTAGAACGGAAGTAGCAAAAGATTTTCTCAGAAAGGTCCATCTTAAAAGCATACTCCTTAAAACTTTGATATGTACCTGTCACGTGTTACCATGACAGTACCAATCCTCCTATTTGCCAGAAACTGAGATATATATTCCAACTAAGTACTATAAACTTCTCTCACATCTAAATGTGAAATACACATCTGTACTTAAAAGACAAAAAAAAAAAAAAAAAAAATCAAGAAAACTCACCTGTATCAATGAATGGATGCCAGAGGATGATTTTGAAAATCTGTAGTACAAATGCTAAAAATGGAACTACACTGCTACCATCATGACCGAACCTAAAAGCATGGAATGCTATGGCCCAAAAGAAGTCAGATTTGCATTTGCTTTTCTCACATTTATACAAAATGATGCAGATCTTGCTTCATACAAAATGCCCAGAGGCTTTTTTAGTGTTCTTCATAGACACTGGCATACTCAATATGAAGAAACCATATTCTCTCTTCC
>JANHGO010000069.1:9004019-9082648 GCA_024606505.1 Aquila spilogaster
CCACTGCTGAATGCATTCATTCCTGCTCCTTTCCTCCTATCGAAATACACATTCTTCTGATACGAACCACATACAGGTTACTGACTGTGAAGGGAGGCCACCACTCCGAATGAAAGTCATGTACACATTTTTTCCATATTAAAAAAATAAAGCTACCCTAAGTGCATGCTGTGCAAGACACTACTAAGCCTGGCATTAAAATCTTTCATCAATTCTACAAAGAAGTCTATGGCACAGTACTCCAAGACCTAACAAAACCTACAAGCATTACAAGAATATGTGAATAGAGTGTAGGCATACCAGGCACATGGTGCAGCAAGCTTTTACATGACAAGTAGTTTAAGAAAAATATAATATCTGGGATGTTTCTTTAATTTCTCATAACAGTTTGACAAACAAAGCCGTTTACTTATCTATTAAGTTCTCTGTAATTACGTGTTTCTGTTACCATAAACAAAACTAAATAGTTTCTCTGATCCTATAGATGCACTCAGCATTCTCAAACACAATGCTTTCATTGCATCTAAAAACATTACACTACCTTAAAGCAGCCCCAAAGCAACTTGCCATGCACCTGAAAAATGGGCTTATTATCCAGAATATCCCTGTGGAGGGAGGATTTAACTCACCCACAGGCCAGTGCATCACGAAATCACAAGATTAGTAGTACACAGGGTATTTTAACAAAATAAACAAAAGCTAGTGGGAAACCATGATTCATTTTTAAAACAGAAATATTGCTAAAATTAATTATGAAGTGTCTTTAAATTATGATTAAATTCACTTACTCTGTCATACTTGGCAACTATCTCTGCTCGTTCTTGGGCAAGTTTGACAGCAGCATCCTGCTCGGCATCTGCACCTGTGGAGGATTATAATAAAGCTGTTCAGATTCTCTCCCTTGTGAGCAAAACTGCAGTTAAATTCTTAGAAAATAAATCTTGACTTCAGAGTAATTATTTGTATGGAGAAATGCCAAAACAATTGTATCAAAACAAAATACGATCGTGGTACACCTCCTGAATACTGATCAGAGTAAAGCATAATTATTGGACAATAACCAGTTCTGAGTTCAGAATGTGCCCCACCTTCCACCACAAAAGCTATTAAATGAATTTAAAAAAAAAAAAAAAAACATCCCACAAGCCACTAACTGGAAGACTGAAGAGAGTAGTAAAAGCTACTACATGTCAATTCGAGAAACACTTATCCAGTTGAAAAAAAACCAAACGTACACTACTGTTTTAAAAGCAAAGTTTTAAGTATTTTCCATATTCGTACAGAAGGATTAGAATACCATGAATGATCAAGAAATACTGCATGACTTTATCTTAGAAATTGCCTAAAACTTATTTCTCAGAAAACAGGGAAAGAGATCACTATAGGATCACATCTGCTACTTGTGCAACCCAGAGATAGAATAAGCATAAGTATATGACAATGGGAAGGCTGATAAACAAAAAAAAAAAAGAGAGAGATGCGTAGGTAAATACTGGACATCAGTACACCACAAGTACAGCAAAAGTTACTGCAACGGTGGAGTTAAAGTTTAGAGAAATCTGGTATGACTGAGGAAACATGAAACAGACTGCAAGTATAACTGAATTAGGTTCCTGAGCATTCCTCCCTTAGCAGAAACCATCCCTAGATCATGGATAAGAATGCAAAGAGGCACCACGAGAGGAAAAGTAATTAAGACGCTCTTCTGAATATTCAAGAACATTCTGTACTTCAATATTCCAGATTTTAAGGGGCAAAACTGGACGTCAGATGAATGAGTCAAGTCAATGATAAGTCTTTAAAAGATTTCTTTAGCATACGATATTAACACATGCATTTGTTCAAAGGGGTATTTCTTTACTGAAGTTCACCTGAATATTTCTCAGATAGTAAATAAGTTGTTCCTAAGTGGCCTTCAGAGCTATCTGGTGAAATGTGAAGTGACTGAGCATGTTCTCTACGTGTTTCCCCTTAAAGTTTCTTTAGTAAAATGCAGATAGAACCTCAGCATAGCCCCCCCCTTCCCCCCCCCATCACAGATGCATGCACCAGTGCATGGGCAGCAATGATGCTCATCCCATACTTCCCCTAACAAGAAGTCTGATCATAAAGAAATGCTCTACACTTCGCTCTCTTCATTCTGGCTCCCCTCTGTTTGTCACTATCACTTCCCAATCATACTGCTGTCATTTATTAGTGAGGACATCTGGCTTTGTCATTTTTTCCCAAAGTACAGGAGAACCAGCATGCATTTATTTATGTAATCATTTAAAATTTAAGAACCGCATCTGCTACATTTTGAAGCTATGCATCTCTATGCCACAGCACTGATAAATAATTTCCTCCCTGTAAGGCGATAAGTGAGCTGCTTCATTTCATGTTGTCAGTCTCTAGTGCTATCTGAACAGAGCGATGTTCCTGTTGCTCCTCTTGGTGCTGGATCCACCTTTATTCATTCCCAAGCTTAAAGAGGACAGCAGGAGATGAAGCAGCTTGGTTTCATGTTTGGTGTTGTCTGACAATTCTATAGTTACTGCGGGACCCCGTTACCCCAACTACCTGTCCTACAGCCAACCAGAACCCCCTTCTAGAATGTCCTCTCCAGCAATGTCATCACACAAGGACATAAACTGAACCCCATGCTACCCTGAGCACAATCAATTCCCAACACAATTACACCAATCCATTTCTTAATCCTTTACTAGTTGACACACTACGCTTACCAAATTGCCAATGCCCAAACTAAAGTCACCAAATCTACACTGACAAAGCAGTATTACGAAGCCTGGCATTACTTTCAAAGTGAGAAGCAAAAGGAATCATCATCAAAACTAAATTGCGTTTTATTTTGTAAGATGCAAACAGATGTCTGCTTACACTAATTCTTTAGCGAAGACCAATTATGAATTTTAAAAGTAAACTTATACTTGCTGAGAAAGCCATTACTTGCTGAGAGAATTCCAAAGTTGAGCTACCCTAATCCTTACTGCTTGTCATGGTTTTATGGACAGATGTGGGGAAAGCCTGTTTGTTTAAAGTATGATTACTGCTGAGCCTTGAGAAATGGGGAAATACTCCTATCACTGTTTTCCCAATAAAAGAGAGATGAGATCTGATTTGAATAAGAGTAGCAAAATAAGTAGCTAGTGCCAAAGTATTTTTTCATTAACAGAATTAAAAAATAGGTTATTACTTGTAATCACAATATACTCAAAAGAAGGTGCAGAGCTCTTCTACTATACAAATGGTTTAAACAACAGAAGGTGAAACTAAGTTTAAATATATGATTAAAATAATGCAGAACTGTATTTGCGCCAGAAACAGTGTCCAGATTTACGCTGAAAATGTCTCCGTGGCTTACCTTCCTGGTCTCCACTTAAGTAACACACATCAATGTTTGACACATTCAGTGCCTCATGACAATTCAATTACATTTAGCGTGGAAATTATCATATTCATTGCCTTTAAAGTAATCCTCTTCACTTTCTGCCAGAAACATCTTAACCTTCTAGCTGCACTGACATACTTTAACGCAACAATAATCCATTCACGCTGAGAACTCAGAAAACAGCTTGAAACGGGGACAAGAGGTTCTATTTCAAGAAATAAACATAACATAGTTCTTCTTGTAAGAAAAATATTTAAATTTCTCCAAGTTAGAAATTACACAGTGATTCCTGATTAAGTAAAAGCTAAATATGGGAACAAATTATGCATGAAATATCCGCCTCAGCAGAAGAAACACATAGAATCATGGAATGGCTTAGGTTGGAAGGGACCCTAAAGCCCACCTAGCTCCAACCCCCTGCCATGGGCAGAGTGGCCACTCACCAGATCAGGCTGCCCAGAGCCACGTTCAATCAGGCCTTGAACACCTCTGGGGATGGGGCATCCACAGCTTCTTTCAGCAACCTGCTCACTATTTCATTACACAAAATTAGAAACAATGAACATGTTCTAAAGTCTTATCGGTGTTAAACAGCCTTACTTCAGTGAAAGTAGTTAAAGATGTGAAACTAGTTTGATTAAACTTCCTAGTTAGAATTAGCCTTATAGCTGATCAACAGTACATTTATATAGCAAAGAATATAGTCTCAGGTGAGGCTGATATTAACACATGGTCAGTTAAGTAGTACAGACAACTGATTTTGACTAAAAACTGAGGAAATGTCAGTAACCTAAAATGTAGTATAATCAACGGTGACAGAAACTGCCCATTGACAGCACAATAATCAGTGCATGCAAGTCCCTAATATAACTGGTCAGCATAACAGGGTACAATGAGCATAATGCTCTCCACCAGAGTATTTTCTCCTCATCACTCTGTCACACTGATCTGCTTTCTATATTTTACAAATACCACAAATTTATATATTTTGAAAGGCAGCATGCAAAGTACTTGAAGCATCATTACAGGCAGAAATTTGAACAGAAAATCCCAGCCTGTGATGACCTTAAAAAGGACCGACATTACAGCCAGGTTTTTACCCTTTATTTTATTTACCCTTGGAAATCAGGTGATTTTACTTTTCAGCACTGCTGGGATGACCAGTAAACAGCTGGATTTAAATTTTTCAAAGGATACTGAGGCTGGGGTAAGATTTGGTCTCACTTTGCCGTTCACTAATTTTAAACTCATAAAGGATCAGGCCTGATAAATTAGACATCTGTGGACTGTCATCAGCCCCATAAAGCGAGAAAACAGCACTGCATACAAGCTTTGCTCCTTCGTCACTCTAATAAGAGTATGTCCTTCCCTCACCAATTGTACAAGAACTGAAAAAGACAATCTCTTCAGGAACAGAAAGACATGATGCTATGTAAAAAAATGTAAGTGGCAAAGGCAAAAAAAAAAAAAAAACAAGCTAGCCCTACCTACTGCAAGGACGCAATCCTAATTTGTCTTCTGTATTTATTTTCCGATAGAGGAAATTAGTCATCTGGAGACTCCAGCATTACTTAGAAGCAGCAAATTTACAGACGAACTACGTTATCCTGATATTCACTATTAGGTGGTGTGCATCATAGCCACATTGAAAATAAAATCCTATGCTTTTAGAGGTTCTTCAAAATCTCAAAACCCTCATCCAGCTCAGTCTACTGGTGTAAGAACTGAAAAATATCACATTACATTAAAATAAACTCTTAAGTTGGCAATAACCAGGCTTCTTACACAAACTTTTATTAAAAAATAGCTAGAAACAACCTGTTCCTATTAAGCAGCTGCAATTCTATGTGTCCCATGCAGAAATGTTAACCTTTCCTGAATTTCATATTCTTCCAATCCTAAGGAAGAAACACAAGTACAGTAAACTTACAGGAAAAGGAACTAATAATAAGATACAAAATGCAAGGTAAAAACCATAATATCCCACTCCTGAATGAATGCAAGACTAATTGGAATTGATCGAGTGTCATAGTGACTTAATAGCAAAACATTAGATCAAATTCAAAGCAAACAATACTTAAAAGAAAATAATTACAGACCCTACAAATGGATGTAAAAATGAAACTCTTAACTAAGAACAAGAACAACAATTCTCTTAACAAGAATAACAAAAAGACAGACAAATTTACAAAAAAAAAAAGAAAACATACTAACAGAAAGTCACTTTTTGACAGCTATTAAACAACTCAGAAGTAATCCTGCCTTACTCTCACCTTTATGCTACACGTCCCCTTCTTCTCCACAGGGAGAAATGTTAGCTGCCAGACATATGCACCTACAGACAGCACAGAGCCTTAGCGCTGAGCTCCCTGAGTTTGCTCAGCCCAGAGCAGAGGAGCTGAGGGGAGGCCTCAAGGTGTCTACAGCTCCACACAGGGAGCAGAGGGGTAGCACCGAGCTCTGCTCTCTGGGGACAGCAGCAGGACCTGAGGAACTCCAAGAAGCACTTGGAGAATGCTCTCAAACATAGGGTTTGGATTTTGGGTGGCCCTGTTGGAGCCATCTACAAGCTGCTGAGCCAAACTCACTGTGAATGAAGTTTGGGTGGCTCCACCTCATTAGTAAGGTTTCTCCCTTAAATAGTCTGAAAACACACAGTTAGATGCGGGGAAAGGTAAAAACCAACAAGCACAGCTTCTTCATCAATGCAGCACAACCTACGTACCACAGAGAGCTTCACACATCTTGAAGGAAAAGGGAAATACAAAGTATGTTACAATGCTTACGTATCAGCAGCACACGCTGCTACTTATAGATGTACCATAAACCAAAGTAATGCCTCTTTTTGATTGGATGAGGGTTAGTAAACTGCCATTACCCTGTGCAACCTTATCCCAAATTCTGAAAAGGAGATTTCTCCCTTCTTTGTTATCTGACCCACCCCCATTGCCTCCTCAACCGCAGAGTAATCTAAAACCCCTGAAGATTTGGAACACAGTAATTTGTTTTCCATTGCTTCACTCAAATTCTTGCTTGTTTGCACACTGCACATTCCACCGCACAAAGAGCTGCACTGGCACGAATTCCTGTCTGCAGGCACTACCAACAGCTGCTGTGCATCTACACATTGAAGGCACATATCAGAGCAATAAGCAAACGTGTTTTTTTTTTTAATCTGTGGCCATATCAGAAAGTCCCTTTCATACCAATGCTGTTTATTTTCCTTCAAGTTCTTTCTCACAAACAATGAAGGAAAAGCCATGACCCATGACGTACACTTAATAGTATTTTGTTGTGGGTAGACCACATTTAAAAGGAAGAAAAACGTGGTAAATATCTACATACAGATATCAGATATTCTACTTTACAGGAAAAAAAATAAACATTTATTATACTTGATTTTTCTTCTCATGCATGATATTTTTAGGAAGTGAAAGAAAGAGTCAAACAGAAAATACTATTACAAAGCCTTTTACATAGTAATAGCTTCTCAGGAAAAAAATACCATCAGAAATTAAGCGAGTTACATTTCTTCCACCATTAAACATAACCATGTAACTTAGTTGTACTGGGTATTTAAAACTCCAAGTTGTCACTAAACAGAAATTAAAGAGAAGGAAATTAGTACACGGTATCTTCAGAAAGTTAACGATTAAAGTTCAGTACATAAAATAAAATGACATTTTACCATTCTGTAGATTGAGGTTTTCTGCCCAGTCCTTGTAAAACTCACTTTTAGTCCTCATGAAGTAAATCTGTTTATATCTAGATCATATTCTAAACCACTGCATCCGAAAGTAAAAGGGGAAAGTTCTCCTCCTCCACTTGGAGCAATTGTTCCATGTAATCGAGCTATTTGCATCGGCTCACTCTTTCTCAAGGCACAGCCCCTCTACAGCTACACGAACTGCAGATACTCAAACAAAGACGCCATTTGTTAGCAAGAAGTGTCATGCAGGCGACATACCAGTGGTATCCATTGCAGCCTACAGCCCGGCTGATAATAAACAAGAGGATTTGAACAAACAGCCTCACAGGACACTGCTCCTGTAACACATCACTGTTATGGTCTGGGGTAAGAATTCTCACTGGCATTTGCCAAGAGCTGCATGAAAAGCATCTTATTTAAAGAACTTACTAGAAATGAGGCTTTAAGTATCTGTTTCTGGCTTATTACTTAAGATACCATGAAATGAAACCTTGTAAAAATACAGTTTATATTTCTGTAACTCTTCAGTATTTCTTGGTTACAGGATGGAAATTATACTTTATTATTATCATTATTTAGAACTGCTTTATTGTTAATGATAACTTGGGGACTTGAAATACTTAGGATGCTAGGAGGTGATAAGAATGTTTTCCTGGATGAAAGCAGTACAAATTTGAGATTTAATATTGTTGGAATTCAGCTGCTTTCTGGACAGCAGTCAGCACCCTCAACACTTGAAAAACAAATCTCCATGTCAAATATTCAAGGGCACACATACCAAGCTGTTCTCCTGCAGAGTTTTTAGGCCTCACACAAGGGCTCTTCTCAAGCAAAATGCTACTTGCTATGCAATGGTTCAGCCAGGAACAACTCCCAGTTTAACTTCTTAACCTTAACAAGTCAGAAGCACGCACTGTGGCAAACCTGGCTTGAAAGACTTGTGCGGGCTTCCAGATTGCTGCAAATCTGACAGTCACTGGGACTCTTTAGCCTAGAGAAGGCTCAGGGGAAACTTATCAGTGTATATAAGATACCTGAAGGAAGGGTGCAAACATGATGGAGCCAGACTCTTTCCAGTGGTGACCAGTGCCAGGACGAGGCAATAGGCACAAACTGGAACATGGGAGGATCCATGTAAAACATCAAAAAGCATTTCTGTGCTTGCAGGTGCTGGAACACTGGCACAGGCTGCCCAGAGAGGCTGTAGTGTCTCCTCTTTGAAGATCTTCAGGGAGCCGCCTGGACACGGTCCTGGGCACCCAGCTCTGGGTGTCCCTGCTTGAGCAGGGCTTGGGCCAGATTGACCCAGAGGTCTTTGCCAACCTCAACCTGGGACTCTGATTTTCTTGCACCATGAAAAGTGTTAAAATGCCAGAAACATAAGAGCTGACCAAGTACATAGGACTACTCTTTTTTTTTCCCCCTACAGAATTTTAAAATAATAATAATTGCTTCAGTTGTTTTAATCTTCCTCCTCATATCCTCACTGAGCATCAAGTCTCAAAATAAACAACAGCTCCTTTATCTTTTATCATCAATTACTAATTACAGATCCTACCCAAACCCGTGTCAATAATTTAGTCTGCTGATGTACTGCGAGTTTAGACTAAGCCTGTACAATATCAGTCTCTAAGATCATTTCTCTTGAACATGACATTCTTACTGCTGACATTATTACAGACTGTAGTAAGCTTGCTATACAAAAAGTCTTCCATTTTTCTCATGACATAACTACAAAACTGGTTCCATAAAATCAAAGACTTATTTCCCTATCTGAGCACACTTGTGAGGAAGACAAAACAACTTACCATGAAGAGGAGCACTCATCCCAGGCTAACTCCCCCAATGAATATCGTAAGCACCTGAAAACAATCAGGGTTTTTAACAACACTGGTGCTCTTCTACCACATTACCCTCAGGCAGCAATAGGATAAGAGCCATATTATTCTGATATTTTTCTTGTATCTTTAATATGTTTTCATGTTTAGTATGTATATTTTTCTGGATGCTTGAAGTAAAGACCTACACAGAGGAAGGGGAAGATTCTGACTAGGAAGCTTCTTTCTCCATCCAGAAGCAAAAACTAGAAAAAAAAAAATCTAAAGATGAAGTAAAGCTATTCGGAAAATCAGTATACACAGCCACACTTGGCACACACACAAAAAATCCAACTGCAAAAAACATACACTCTCTCCCCTCCGGCTTTTAAAAGTCAGCATTTCTTCAGAGTAGAACTCATTGTTGCAGTTGTATTGCATGAGGAGTAACAGGTGGAACACAGGAAAGTAGGGACTGAAATTGCCTGAAGAAATACAACTGAACTCTCATCTTAATGAAAAATCATGTTTTATTACAGCAGAATACTTGCAGTTCTGCAGGATCCCCTATGAGATGCTGCACAGTCACCAATGGAAAATGGTCAGTTTGGAGATTAGTAGAATTAGCTGCTACTAAAAGCTATCTCAAAGCGATTTCAAAACCATCCTCAAAGGACTCAAAGTAAGAGCAAGGAAACCAAGGCAGCCCCTTTAAGGAATATTCCACAGAGAAAGCTTGTGTCAGAACATGAAATTAGAACTGAGGAGTCTTACAAATACTGCAACAAATTTAAAACAACCATTCTTACTATCAGCAGTCAGTAAGCAGTAATTGACTAAGAGACTTACAGGAACTCTATTAACATTAATCAATCTTTGTAATAAGGCTAGAACCACATTTTTAATAATATAATCTTACCAATGCTTACTAGTTAATAAGAGCACTGCAAGAACAAAACTCAGAATAAAATGACAAGAAAATGAAATTATGTATATAATCTAATAAAACATATTTGGGCCATCTACTTAGATTTAATTCACAATTACTTCTACATGCTTTGCTTAAATAAGCACACCTTAAAATTAAATCATCTTCATCAGCTGTGCCTACAGCCAGCCCAGCTGGAAGCTGCAGTCTGAGCGCATGTGATGTCACCTTCATAGCATGTCCTCAGAATGTTACAAAGCAGAGCAACAGGAACTGGCAGGGCTCTGCAGTAATTCCACTTCACCAAGTGTTGTGTGTGCAGTCATGAGCCATGAGATAATTAATCTGATGAGGGTTAACACAGTCAGTTGCAGAGCCAAAAGAAACCATAATCGCTAATTTCTGACAAGCTACAATTAAAAGAGTACGGCCAATTTTGAACAATGCTCCTTTCTTGAAAGGGGGGAAATAAAAGAGCACAATATTTTATGGCAGCTTTTAATAAACATAATCTTAAAGGCTTGGGCTGGGTATAATTTCAGGCTTGCTAATATCTAATGACTGGTTTGACTTGTGCAACAACTAATGTCTTATGTCTCAGCTTAAGTCATCTTTTATACTCCTCCTTCTCTGGTTGGTGTCTGGCTTTTTTCAAGAGTTTATTACTATTTTTCTCTCCTCACTCCCATGAAAGGGCACCATTATGAGCATCACCAAATGGTCACTCATGCATTTCTTCTTCAAGGAGGTATAAACCAAGTCTGGCTTAGGCAGTGTCAGCCCTATAAACAGCTGTTCAAGTGGTGATCAAAGCAGATTTGCATTCTCACTGCTCAACAAAATAGAGTAAGCCTTGTTTCTGTAAGTCATTAATACTGGCAGCAAAGTAACTATAAGGATATGGTCAGTCTCCATGGAAAAACACAGGAGGCTTGCTACTACATGGAAGTCATTGTACGGACTGCCAGCCAAAGATTACATCTTCTGGAGCTCCTACTCTGGCTACAACTGACACTGCTATGCTATGTTATGTTTCAGCTACAGCCTATGTGCATTACTCCCACATTCTCCTTCAAATTCACAACCTTTCCTAGTGCTAGTCCCAGTCTTAATAATTAATATCTTAATATAATCTGCAAGTCAGCTGCTGTATTAGATGGTAAAATCAGACACGTGGCCATAGCAGCAGTATCAACAGACAGAAAAGCAGAAATATTTCAGGAACTTTAACTACAACCTAATGTAAGTCATCCTTTACACACTGTTGTGAATCCCTCATGCCTTAAGACAAAAGCACACAGCACTCCGAAAGTAATGCCTCCTATTTTTTCCCATGGAAACCATAACAGATACAAAGAGTACAATAACACTATTTGATAGAGAAAATTCTCAGCTACAAAATACTTGTTTTCAACATAGCCACCACCATGAGCTGTGCACTTTCAGCAGCAATGAACAAGAGCCAGCATGCCACGCTTGTAAAAATCCGTACCAGTAACAGTCACCCACTGCCACTGTCGCCACTGTAGAAACACACCACCCACCGCCTCACTGTGCTCACATCCACTGTTTGGTCTCCATAAACATTCAGCAAATGTCAATGAATGTTAATGAGTGCCATTTTTTTCCACATGGAGGAATTCAATTCTGCAGCTTTGCTCCATATGCACTTCCACGTTAGACACTATTTTGTCAGATTGCCCCTCTGCTGCCACATCTGTCACACAGCAACAAAATCAGACGGGATATTTGGTGTGAAGGTTCAGCCACTACTGCCATACCATCAACATCTGCCTTTGACATCGTGGGCCAACATCATAAAACAGGAGGCATTACTTTTGGAGCAGCCCTCATATATGACATCTACAGTCCCCCAGGGTTCTGAAAACTACAATACCCCTTCCTTCTGCATGTTGATGCTGTTGTTACTTCTTCCGACTCCGACAGGTTACTAAATACAAAAGCAAAACGATCTTTCTGCAGCTCTCTGCAATAAATTTCCTCTCCGTTCTCCTAACGCCGTACATCAGAGCAACACACAAAAATCATTGTTCCCAGTAACATAGATTTTTTTAATGTAGTTTTGATTTATCTGAAACTTTCTGACAATTTCCAATTTCCTGTATTGTACTTCTTAATTCGCAGTACACTGTGAATGTTTTAACAGCACTAAGATATGCAGTATCAATTTAAACAGAAAAATGGTTGTAATATTTTAGATTCTGACACAAGCAGGAACATTTCCTAAGAAGAGTTATGCTTACCACATTAGCAGACTTATATTTAAGTAGTCAGATGCTACACTGCACTAATTATGTTAAGTCTCTCCATTAATCATTTTTTATCTCCGCATCAGTCAGAATTAATGGAGCAAACAATAATGCTATTTTAAAATTCATCATTAATGATGTGGTGTCTGTTCCCAGTGCCACCAAAACAACATTCAGACATACACTGAAATAAATTTTAAAAAGGGGCTCTGTTTTCATGGAAACTGCGCTTCTTCACTATGTCCAGTTACAAAAGTCATCTTTATTTGTATCATTTTACTAACTAAAACTTAAAGTTCTGTTCCTCTGCATAGACAACCCTTGAATACTTTGACATATGCACAGTTTCAACTCGTCATCTGATTACACAGATAATTCCAGAGATGAAAACAGGAACATAAGGAGGACTGTTCCTGCAGTGGCTGTTATTCTGCTATTATTAAGTAAGGCTACAGAGCTCCCAGCAGCTCTGAAAGACACCACTGTCAGAAGGACATCGGGTGTAGCACAGTGGGGAAGAGGAAGAAGCTCCTCAAGCCATGCTCTGTGACCGAACTCCTGCTCTGCTCAACAGGCTGCTTAAAGCTTTGTTGGGCCCCATGTGATACAGCAAGGGATGAATTCACACAGTAAATGAAAGCGAAGTGTTACTATTATGTCTCAGATTTACTTACCAACTCTAGACTTTTCTCCCTTCTACAGGAGCAGACATCACAGGGTATCCCATAATCAGTCACTCCCCAACAGCAGATAAAATCCAGCTTTCAGCCTCTGGCCACACCTGAACCTCAGTCTCCCACAGACCGCTCATTTTTGAGCAGGTAAACACATTACTACACTCCAACTACAAAGATGATCCTCTCAATAAATCCTATGAAAAGTCTGAATGGCACAAACAAGCTTCTGTGACTCTAAATCTACTCACAGTGACTCAAAGGTATGTTGGAGCAAGTCCACGCAAACACATCAAAGCAAATTTTGATACCTGCCTGCTTTTACCAGTTGTGTCCACACAACACAAACCTACTCTGAAAAGTTCAAGCAATCAGCTTCTTACAATATCTGCCATGCACTTCATTAAAAAATAAATTGCACTTCGGTAGAGACTAAAATTTCCTCCGAACATTTGAAATTATCTTCATTGTCACGCAGCGCTGCATCCGTGGCTTTTTGTTTATAAAGTAGTCTTATGAAAGACAGTCAAATGAAGGGTAAACCAGTTTGTTCAGCAGCAGCAGTAATTGGGGAAGAAAACACTATCAGTTTCTTCATCTCTGCTATGAGAAGAGGAAGTCAGCGACAGGCAGCAAGTTGCTGTTGTTTCCAGTTTCACTTCTTGAGGACTGGTAAACACAACACAACAAAACAAAGAGCCCTGGAACTTCCCAGTCAAGACAAGAACATCGGCTTCAAGGCTACCTTGTATTCCCAGCCTCCAGCTCAGGGAAAACACAACATAGCAGCTGCAATAATGCCTGAGATGCATCCCTACCAAATTTAAATCAGATTATATTGATATTTATCAGCAAAGAGTACAAATGTGTTGGTATCCATTTCATTTGCATCAGCTAAAATATTTATGAACGTAAAAGCACTCCTGATTGGTTAAATCAGCACAGGGGGAAAAAAGAAGATTCATCTCTCAAACCTTGTAGCCATTTATCCACCAAAGACCAGTAAGATAAACCTTCCAGCTATGTTCTATCCATCACCTTTACTCCAATTCAGTTTTGACTTTTTTGCTTGCTATACATAACAACCAATCAGTCTTTAGATGTAATCCATCCATGTACCTTAGGACAGTGTGGCAAAGCAGTGTTGTTTTCCTCCAAACTCTTTCTGGGGAGAGAAACAATGACTTCAGTAATCAGTACAATGACAAGTATATCATTAGTAATTTCTTCTTACTGGTTTATAAGGCGGTTACAAACAGTGTTATATCTAAATATCACTTACAAACTTAACAGCAAGCTTTCATTGCTACTTCTCTCAAAAATCAATACTTATATTTCAGTATTAATGCAAGACAAAGAGCTACAAACATGCTGCAAAGACCTTAAATCTACATTACAACACAAACATGAGGTTAATTGTAGCCTAGGTCTTGCGCACAGGCATTAAACAAAGAATCGATGTAACAAAGTCAATGATGCAGTAAACCTACTAATGAAGATCAGCTTCTCACCACTTCTGCTTACAAAAATAAAATAAAATCTGACCATTTGTCGCAAACCCAGTAGAGGGCATAAAAAGGATTTTTGAATTCAGTTCAGAGACAAATGCCTCCTGAATGCAATTCCAACGCTGATGCAACCCTTAAGCAACACCTAAATTGTAAGGATTCACTCCTTGACAACATCTGAACAAAGACTTTTGCAGATTTCAGCCCTGCTCAATAGCCTACTTCATTCCAAACAGATTTCTCCCAGCATCTGCAAACTTCTTATACCTTACAGAATCAAAATCTATTGCAAAAGTCAAACCCATTGCGCCAATGGAACAGCATCTGACAGACAAGCATCCCTGACCTGGGTAAAAGCAGGCTCTGATGGCAGAACTTCCCAAAGAAGGGAAGAGACAAGCAGTCTAGTCACAGCTCACATGGGAACACTCACACAATCCTTTACACTCCTTCAAAAAACTCATCAACTCTGCATGGAAGTTCAACAAATTCAAGTCCTCAAACTCCATTAGTAAAACTAAATCCAGAATGACTTGGGAGAGGAAGTAGAGTATTTTAAAACATTTTGATTACACATTTTAGTTCCCTTCATACTTTACCACTAAAGGCAATTTTTAAGTACACGTAAGAATCCAGACTTCCTATTTCTGACATTACTCTAAAGATAGCCAAAGTGATACAGTAAGCCAAGACATCAACTTTGTACAGATATTCCCAGAAGCTCTAGCTACACAGTAGGAAATAAAGATGTTGAACATAAACCGTGCTTTAATTACAGCAGTTTGGAACTATTAAGAGCTACCACTCCAGTGACTCCAAACTTGATGAAAATCCAGCAGCCTTTCATCAGTTGTTCCCTGCTCAGCAGAAGTACAGCTGTCATTTGCCATCACATGAACAAGTCAGAATGAGAGTGAAAATTACCAAATGTTTGTCCTGTTTCATTTTTTGAAATCGTTAAATAACCTTTTTATTATCACGGGGAGTTCTTTAGAGAAGTTACAAAGAACACAGCCCAGCTAAGTTAAGGCCAGGAGAAGGGAGAACGAGAAATTCTAATTTAAATTTATTTTAAAAGAAATCACACTAAAGCAAACAACTGTGGTGCATGCTACCCACAAGTTCAAGAACTACTGCATTCAGTCTCAAAAGTTAGTTCCATTTATTTCCCCTTCCCTATCTCAGTTTCACCCCTGGTATAGAAATAACCAATCAACTCTATAAAGTTACTCACACATAATCTATTTGCCGACACTGGCTGTTTTGGAAGAGCACATCAAAACTCAAAAATGACAACAGGGACCAACAGTTCACATTATTTTGCTATGCGCTATAAAAACAGAGAACAAAAAGACAAAACCATCCAATAATACATTCTACGTGAAGGTACAAAAGGTTGTTTAATCCCAAGGTAACACTCACTTGGTCAACAGGTTTCTGTAATAAATGAATGAGATGCACCTCCTGGGGGACGTTCTCTCTTTTATTACAGCAGTATCACACCAACAGCCATTCCTCAGGTGCTACTACTATGTTGAGGTGATGGTTCAGTGAATCACAGACTCAAAAACAATTTTTAGATTTTTTTCAGATAAATAAATCCATGTTTGAGGAGTTTAAGAGAACATGCAAAATGCATTTGTCACCCATTTAATCAGGTTTTACCGGGTCAGAATTCTTTGGCAGGAGTGAAATGAAATGCTATTACTGCTCTGAATAGTCCAAATCTCTTCTGAAGCCGTAGATGCAAGTGACAGCTGTACAACGCAGCCACAGTGGTCAGAGTTTCGGGGCTGGTGAAGTACAGCCTGAGCACTGTGGTTTACAACACCATAAGATGTACACTGACACAATGCACAGCAAATAGCCACTGGCCTGTAGTAACACTGCTTTCTGGTAACATAACACCTTCCGAGACCAGAAAAGCGGAAGAGCAACAATTTAAAAGTCATGTCTAATGAGGAGCACAAATGTGAACAATACGAAAAGAGGATACGGAAGGGGTGAGGGAGGAAGTGTGACGCATTACTTAGGGAATGGTAGTTTAAGAGAATGAGGTATAAAACCAACAGAATACAATCAGCTGCCAAGTTAAAGTACGCAAGGGTCATCATTGCTAATGGATATGAGTCTTAAAGCAAAGGGATTCAACAGCTGTGTGTGCATCATAGGTCTTAATGCATGAAGCCACAGGTATGCAACACTCAAATTAAAATAAAAATACAAATTATGGAGTTGTTCCAAGTTTCCAATATCTTGTTACACAAGTAATTTCATCATATACAAGTACCAATTTGCCTATTACCTTGCACATGTTTTCCTCCTTTACACCTGTACATTAGATTAGCAGCATTTTGCATCACTCTGCATACACAAACAGTGCTGAAACTAGAAACAAAAAAAAGGGAAGGGATACAACAAGCCTGAAGGAAAACTCACAAACATTTCCTTTTTGTGAATATGGAGGAAAAACAACTGCACAAGTTGAGAAAGAGAAGCAACAGAACACATGAGGTTGTTGCAGAATTTAGTCCAAATTGAGCTGATGTGTAGAGAACCTTCTCAGTGATGGAAGTCCCATAAAAGGATAGAATAGCACAGCTGTTCTCCAAAGCCCAAACAACCTGAAAAACTTACCAGAATGAAAGGGATACACATACAGTGAAACTACATCATTTCAATTTGAAAACATAATAGCAACCTTTTACATATCTCAAGTTAATTGATTAACTTACCTTACAAGTAGAGAGCTACCCTATTGATAAGCTACTGCAATGGTCGGACAGCCAGATACAACTGCTACATGACCACTTCAGGGCAAGCAAGGCAAATTTTGTATTCTTAGACTTTAGAAGGAACTACTCAGTAAAACCTGTATGCCATTACTGCCTCAGTGCCAGGCAGATCACTGATACACATCTTGCAGCTATCAGTAGTCAAAGTTCAGGCCTAGATATAACAGCCACGTACACAAATATCAAACAGACAGCCTTTCACACCAGGAATCAGGATTTAGAACAAATTTTAAATGAAGTCATTCTCAGACTTGTCTCATAATGAAAAAGAATGCTTTGAAAACAAACTCATCAGCAGTTGTTTCAATTGTGAAAAAAAAAGATCACTCTAAATAATGAAAGAACAGAAACAGTTTTCATTCATAATAGCAGTTCTGTAACATAACTGTATTAAAATAAATTCTCAAATCTGAAGCTGAAAAGATTTTAGCTTTTTTTTTTTAAGGATATTAATTGGAAACAAATGTTTTCCTGCTAACAAGAGATCTATAAATTCAAGTGATGAAAGCTGTATGACAGAAAAAAGACAAGCAAAAAAGAGGTTGAGGAGGAGAAGCTCTTGCGAAATTCTGCAGGAAAGTTGTTTTAAATTAAAAGGGAATCAGAAAAGACCCAAAAAGACAGCTAAGCCAAATGCACAACACCCAAATCAAATCACTATTAAATTACACTTCTAAAGCAGGAGGAGTGTTTAAGATAAGCCAAATAAGTTGTTTCCCCTGTCTACCCATGACTGCCCTCCCCACCATCAAAACCACTGCACGTTCAAGTGTATTTCCATTCAACTACTTCTGGAAGCTTCTCACATCATTGCATTTCTGTAGCTAGGATGCATGGGACAATTTGTTGAATTTTTCTTAATGTCACTAATGATTTCAATATGAGTTCAACAATTCTGCCATGTAGCAGATCTACAATTAGCTGCCATACCAATAAATCCTATTTCAAAACCAACTATTACAGATGGGCAGTTGGAAATGTTGAAGAGTGTTTTGGAAAAGCCTGTTCATTTTTTTAAACATGAGAAGATTATACATAGTAGGACACGAAGAGAACAGAGAGTAAAGTTTAGAAGAATATCATTCGGGAAACCTGTCCTGCATTTACAGGGCTTGTTGAACATGTCAGTGCTCTTTTTCTTCAGCCCTGCTGGAAGTTACTGCTCTGGGCTGTGCTGGTAAAACAGGATCACATGAAGACAATGTAATCCACAAGAAAAAAAAAAACAGAACTGTCCAATTAGTTCATGCTAGCATCACTAGCAGTTCCAGGGAACTGAGACTGGAGAGAACTCACAGGAACACATAGGCAAAGTTCAAGTTTGTTCATTTGTTCGGTGTGGCTGTGGTGGGGAATCTCAGCTCAGTGCCAGACCCCACCCAGCCACTCTCAACAAGACGGGGAGAAAATGAGAAGAAAAAGCTCCCAGGCTGAGATAAGGGCAGGGAATTCACTCACCGATTATCATTACATACAAAACAGGCTTGAGTTGGAGGATTAATTCAATTTATTGCTAATTAAAAATAGTGTAGGCTGATGAGGAACTATGATAAAACAAAAGTCATCTCGTGCCAACCAGCCCTTCCTCCAGGCTCAACTTCATTCCCTTGGCCTTCACTCCCCTGCTGCCTTGGTGGCTGTAGGGCTGTCCCTCTCACATTTTCTCAGTCCTCTCTCACATCTGCTGCACAGTTTTCTGCACATTTCTCCTAAACACATGATCTCAGAGGGATGGAGCATTACTGACGGGCTCAGCTTTGGCCATCAGTGGGCTCGTTTTGCAGCAGATTGAAATCGGCTGTGCCACACCTGGGGCAGTCTCTGCTCTCTTCTCACTCCTGCAGCCCCACCCACTTCCAAAACTGCCACATAACCTCAAATACAAATGTTCCTGTGAATTTAGTGCTTTAGAGTCAGAGCATATGCAAACATGAATCATAGATGTCAGTCTTCAATATTTCAACACACCATTTCTTGATCTTCTTTCTGCCCCTGAAACATCAGCCCTATTAGAACTTCTACTTATTACTAAAAAAATCATCACAGTATTCTACCCAATGTCAAGATGATAAAACTGGGGTAAAAGAATACAGATGTTCCACATAATTCTATAAATTGAATTTTAGTTGAGATCAGAAGCATGCTTCTGAAGCAAACCTCCAGATCATCTCTATTTACTGCTCTTTAGTTCACACTGGGAGGTGACAAGGGAGCATGCAAACTGGATTTCTTCCAGATTAAACTAATCTGCAAGATGCACTCCTAACTCTGCCTGATGTTCTGCCCAAGGAGCAAGGACGAGGTTTGAGCTAGCCTGGAAAAGCTGCCAAAACATACCGGGATGTCAGGCCCTCACACCTCCCTTTCCCTCTCTAGAAATCCTCATTACTACAGGGCCGTGCTGTTTGCTGACGTGGTCTATAGGCTACTACTGTGTTAAACACACAGCACATCTCAGCACAACCAGCCTGCCTTTGATTTGCCTAAGCGTATTTGCTCATTTTTCCCTTCAGAGCCTATCTGAACTATTTATAGAATGGCTTTACATTCTTATTAGTTACCAGACAATGATTTTTGATGCATGTTCCAGCACTCTAAATATTCTTCTCCAAAGCTTTATACATACTGTAAAATAGGCAATTATCACTGTGCAGTTTAGAAGGTCATTCCAATGCCTGTAAGCTAAATAGTAATGCAAACTTGAATCTGCACAGCTTTAATTTTTGTTAAATTAATTGACAAGCTCCGAACTACTGTTTGTTCCACCTATTTTAAACCCTAACCATGGCACTAACTCATAGCACAGAAGTGGCAAAAACAGTTTTATTGATCCACATGTCTTTGCGCTCCACACAACCATCTGTGAACGTAACATTCTCCTTTTACTGAGTGCTGAGGCAGGGTGTCTCTGGACTTGATGCAGCTGCAGCATAGATGAGCAAATTTTTCAAAACATGTTAAAGCCTTTTCAATGCACAGCTGTCATGGCAAAAAGGGAAGAGCTGGTCTTCTGTTTTGTTTTTTTCTTGAAGGAGAAAAATGAGGACACCGAGCAGCAGTGCCAGCATATTAACGATCAAAGTGCAATGCCTGCAATCAAGCGCACATCACACCTGGGAGCCCTGCAAGCATCTCAAGAAAAGCCTAGTTTTTCAAAAGGTCTTTCTAGATAGCGAAGAATTGTTTCACTAAGCCAAGGATGGCTTCAAATGAAATAGAAGATATTTATCTATGAAAGATCACAGCACTTTCACATTATTAAAGTCCTCCCATTTGTACAGAGTATTTCCTTTTTCACCAAGAAACAAAGTCTTGGATCAAGGCTACCTCTCAACATTCCAGTTGAGACCTGTGAACTGTACTGTAATTCTTTCCTTCAAACTACTGCTGTTTCCCACTCCAAACTTAGATTTACAAAACAGAAGCCATACTTCTTTTTAATCATGACATGAATCAGCAAACTCAAATTATTAAACTTAAAATACGAAATGATATATTTCTACAAACAAGCCTGAAACTTAGCCTTAACCTCTGGAAAATACCATTGACCAACTAGAAATAAAAAAATGGCATAGAGAAAAGTACCTCTTCAGACAAAACATTTTTGGGAACATCTAGCACATGGGGTAGATTAGCAGATGGGGTGACAATCACCTAATCACACTCAGGTTCTCTCCTCCTACTGCTTACATATCAATCTCAACTTCTACATTAGATGAGACATTTTTCTTTTATAATATAAAAGCAATGACAAGGGAAAAAAAAAACACAAATATTCTCTCCTTGAATTTCCAGGGAATGTAAACAGTTGACTTTCAATAAATGCAACAAACTTTGTGGAACCCAATTAACCCATAGGTTACCAGCCTCTGCCATTTGCTTTTGAAGAAATAACAGAGAGAAAGATTATATTATAAACACTGTGCATTGAGTTATAACTGCTGGCTGCACTACTAAAGATGCAGATCTCACTTATACCACTAAGATGCATGCTGAGAAAAAGCATTTGGTTTTGATATTCTTCAGTAGCAATGTTTTACAATGAATCAAAACAAAAAGAAATATAGAAATTTCTTTTTCTACCATCCTATTTATATTTCATTAAAATATATATTAGATGATATGAAGCCCTGCTGATGTGCAATAGGGACGGAGCACCTGCATTTCAATAATGTAGCATTCTGAAAGCAAAACAATGCATTATGAAGAATGAGAGACAGTTATGGATTAAAAAAAAAAACAACAACAGCAGGAAGGGAAGCAGAAACACCAACTGGTGCTCACAACTTGATCTCCCCAAGGACAACTGGTCTCAGCATCATGCATGAAGATCATTCCTGCCTTAAAAGGAGTTGGACTTCATGATCCTTATGGGTCCCTTTCAACTTGGGATATTTTATGATTTTATGACTAAAAGCTCCAAGAGTCCTCACAACGCTCTGAGACTAAAGGCACAATTAAATTATACACAAAACTTCAAGTTAACTCTTGTAAATTGATTGCACAAGCTGCAAATTCAACATCAAGCATATACTCGAGCTATTTCCAAGCAGCAGTAAAAACACCTGCAATCCAGTGGAGATACTGCAGTAATATTTGGCAAACAAGACTATCAGAAGAACTCTACAAGCTGAATATCAATGAGCTTCTCCATATGGACAGTCTGCTCACAAGTGCTGTGCTTGGTAAGCTCATATTCATTTTAAAATGAAGCCCTTGCACGCACAGAGCCCTGCAGCTGACAGGTTGTAGCATTTATATCGCACTCATCACTGTGGCCTGCAGTGAAGAGTTAAGTGACCGTGACTAACAACTGCTACATCTGATACAGGTGTCTCTCCTGGAGAGGAGCGTGCGCAATCAGGCATTTCAGTGTATGTTTTTCTTTTGTTTGTGTGAATACGTTGCCATATAATAACGAGACAGGAGATAAGAGCAGCAAAACGAAACCTATCACCTGGGATCTGACGCACAAGGGAGAAACTGCTCCCACCGAGGACCTGCTCTCTCCAGGTACAGCTAGAAACTGCTTCGTTAGCTGCTTTATTAGCAAAGAGATAGCAGCAGTCTTGGGCATCTGTGTACTTATTTTCCCATTTCCACCAAGAATTTAATTAACTGACATTAATTAAGTTTTCTGTTTGATCTGGAAATTCAGTTCAAATTAACATTTTTATGGCTAGTTTAATACACTGACAGATCATTTCTGTTGGAAGAAGCTGCTTGTGCTTGCAATGAAAGGGACAAAACAAGAGAGCCTATTCCACTGGGAAACAAATAGTTTTATTTGTTGTTAAATATAACTAACTTAAGGGGAAAAAAAAAAAAGGATACGTTATCTGACTTGAGAAGTCTGGATGTTTTGCTTACAAGCTATGCCTACAGATCTAGAAGCTCAACAAGACATATAGAAGCACCTTACAGAAGCCAGATAAAACGTCCAGGAAATCTGTGAATGGTGGATATACACCAAAACATTATCTAAGCCACCAGACTGCTGTAATTATCTGCTGCAGAACACGTCCAGCTGAGACCTTGTCACTTTGAAATATTCACCATATTTTATGACACCAAAAACAAACATACAAACTTACTAGCATCCATCTCTGCACTGTTTCTTATCCCCATCCACTGCAATTCAAACAAAACTGTCACCTCCTTGAACTGTAAGTGTATTAAATATATTTAATAAATAAATCCTGTGCAACTGATAAGCATAGAGGCTAACACTCATTTAACATAATATTTCAAGTTTCCAAAGTATGAGGATAAAATACTGGAAACGGAACAAGGCAAAGAAAAAAAATAAATAGGTCATTTCTCATTGCTTTAAATGTGCACATCTTAACAGCACAAGATCGTCATTAAGAAAAAAAATAACTCCCCTACAGTGTCAGACAGAGTCAACGTTATGCTTTGAGAGTCCACAAGAAGTAAAAACCTGTACACATTTAAACATAACATAGTACAATTGGCACGTTCTTACCAAAAATCAAGGTCAGAAAAATGTGTTTGCTTCAACTGTGAAAATGTAAGATCAAAGGAGGTTTGTTTTTCTAGACCCTCCACACAGAGCAAATGTCAGACACCGATTTCACAGTTCTCAATGTAGTTTCTCAATAGCCTCCATGCCCCAGAACTCCAAGATGGAAGGGTGTCGTTATAAAATTCATGTCACATTAAAAACAGAAGAACAGCTACAGAAGGAAAGGTACGCAAACATCCTTCCCACCATGTTCAGATCCAGGTGAAGATCTCTCTGCTCTGGACTTACTGGACAAATGCTGCCAGCAATGCAGAATTGCAGCCTCCACTGCAGTGTCACTAAAAACAGAAAAGCGAAAACATTCCCCCCACCGGCTCAAGCTCAAAAGAATGTAACCCATTAACTTTCTAAAATGTTAAGCAAACATTTGAATAAATCACTAAGTCCACAGACACAGCTATCCTCTTCTCTTCTTTCAAGAAATCCAACAAACCACCTTGTTTCCAGCTGCTCTTCAGGCTCAGCAGCCAGGTTTCCTCTGCTCCAGTGAAATCATGAAGAAGAGTTTTGTGTAAGTAGTGCTGCTCCAGGCCAGCAACTGTCCCATGTGTTATACCACCTATGAAGTCTGGATGATTTAAAGTTGAAACTGATTCTCAATGTCAGAATATTTGTAAGGGATTTAATAGGACGCTTTGCTTTCCTTACCCACAACTCAGGCAGCAGCTGCAACCAAATCAATGAGTAACAACTGCAAAAGGCTCTGCAGGGCACAGAGGCATCCCACTGCCTGCATGATGTAAAACCACACGACAGTCTCTTACCAAAAGAGGATAAATAGCAGCTTACAACAATATATAATCACCCAGTCTTTGCAGCTTGCAGGTAGTTTGCTTCCATTTTTTCCATTTTTTTGTCAATAAAAGCTTGAACTAAAGCTATACCTATGCTGGAGGTTTTTGACATTAACTGAAGAAGAAAAAATTGTTTAGATTTGCTACGTAAATAAATACAGTCCTTGCCTTGCAGCTTACTTTTACTTTACATTTGACTATTCCAGATACACTGCAGAACAACTGATATGGGGAGGAAAGAAAAAAAATGGAATGGAAAAAAAAATAACAGCAGACAGCACTTCTAGCAAGTGAACCAAAAAATCCAACTTTGACTATAGTTACAAACAGACATTCTATGTTCAGTTTTTATCACTGCTGAAACTTGCTCCAAGATGAAGGGTAGCCAGTTCAACTCAAAAAAAGGACTGAAACCAAACTGGAGAAAGAATCATACAATCATGAAGGTTGGAAAAGACCACTAAGTTAATCTAGTCTAAGATTACAGCATTGCTTGTCAGGGAAGTAGCAGAGGAGTTTGGTTTTCTCTCCTTATGCCCTTCTGGCTACACAGGAGTACTTTATTTGATAGGCATAAAAAAAAATGGGTAACTTCACCATCCTCAAACAGCCATCAATTTAGGAACCTGCCTCTCCCCCCCCCCAAAAAAAAAAAAATCCACTACATATTGAAATAAAAACTCATGGCATAAAGCTTAAGAGCTGTTTTCTTCACTTCCTGTAAATTATCTCATTTCAGTTAACTAACATTATGACAGAAAGGAAAATGTACCTCATTTTTTCCATAGTTCCTCTATAGCTAAACCAAATTCAAGCTGAGTTTATTTTGCTAAGTCACAGATCAATTCCCAAGACACAACATCTAAGTACTTTATTAAATGATGCTAACTAACAGTCAAAGACTAAATAACAGACACCAGACACTAAAGTCAGTCATTAACAGCTACATGTGGCTGAGCAGCACTGTGACCTTTCTTAATCACTGCATCTGGCACTACACAAATGAGGCAACATTTTAAACATTTTTTAATGAAATAAAAACAACAGTAAACCCTCAAGTGAAAAAAAAAAGCCACAAAGTATGTATATCTCATGAAAGTTATCACTATTCGAAGTGGGAACTGTGAGCATCAGCCTCAAAAATAGAGCATATCTGATAAAAATCATGCTGATGAGTTAGTGAGTGTCCAGCTGTACAACTGTACTGTTACTTGTATATGCTGTATATGCAACAGTCTGAGGCAGAACACCTTGTACTCATGCTTGCCTGTCAAATTTCAGCAGTACTTTGCCCTTGCACGAGCCAGCATCACTGTGAAGGAAGCTCACCCCCGCGTTCATTCACACCCCTCCTGGGAGCTGGCATGCACATTTGTGAGCCTGCCTCAGCAATTAGGTCGGTAAAACAGACCAAGATTAAAACTGCCTCAACAAGAAAGAACTTCATAGCAACATTCAGACCACTTTCCCAATTTAAATCAACATGACTATACAAATCGGGATGAGGAGAAGCAGCAGAAGTAAGGCAGGACTACATCACTAGAAAGAGCTACTGGTACTAGAGTTAATTACTTGTAAAACCATTACCAAAAGGCATAACTTCAACACAAATACAATAAAGTCAGTAGATCTTGTTAAAATACAGTTCAGTTTTGTCATATTGATAGAACCTTAGTCATGGCAGATAATGAATTAAAACTGTATATAAGTATTGATGAGGTGCATAATACAAAAAATGATCCTGACTAATGTGGGCAGAACTTCTTATTTTCAGGAGAAACAAATAAATAAATTCACAGAGTCACAGAATTATAGGGGTTAGAAGGGACCGCTGGAGATCCTGGAGTCCAACCTCCCTGCTAAAGTAGATTCCCTACAGTTAACTCCCTGATACAGTCTTGGCAGCTCAGTCTTTTTTGTTACTGCTACCCCTTATCTGGATGAAGGGACTGAGTGCACCCTTCCTATATTTACAAATGACATCAAGTTGTGAGGAACTGTTGAGCTGCCTGGGGCTAGGAAGGCCCTACAGAGTGATCTGGACAGGTTGGATCAATGGACTGAGGCAAACTATATCAGCTTTAACAGGACCAAGTGCTGGGTCTTGCACTTCAGTCACAACAACCCCATGCAATGCTACAGGTTTGGGGTAGAGTGGTTGGCAAGCTATGTGGCAGAAAAGGATCTGAGAGCACTAGCCAACAGCAAGCTGAACATGGGCCAGCAGTGTGCCCAGGCAGCCAAAAAATTCAACAGCATCCTGTCTTGTATCAGATGAAGTGCTGTCAGCAGGACTCGGATGTTCTTAGAGGTCTTTCCAATCATAACGATTCTAGCCTTATCTGGGGAAGAAGGGAAATCGCTATTCCCTCTCTCCTCTTCTTCCAGCTATAACAAAACAATTTCAGACAATAGCACACAGGTGTAGCACACCTTTACTTCTATTCTGTATTTCTCATCTGGACTATAACAGCATTTCTTCAATAATAAAATACACATGACTACACAACTTCAGTCCACATGAACTGTAATACCACTGGCTATAGAAATGCTAGAGTCAATAGTCTGCCTTCCAGCAAGAGATCACACTACATTAAAGTGGAGTTGAGACCAAGACAAATGACTTTCACATCAAATTTTCAGATATACAATACAAATTAACCCCCGTTTAAGTGCAGTGCTTCCTAGAGACAGTCAGAGGAGACTGAGGTTTTTCTTTGGGTTCTTTCAAACCTAAATGCCACAAAGTAACATTCCCTCACACAGAAGACTGCAGGGTATGAGAGGTGATCGTTTTTCAAACAAAAGACTGAGGAAAGCTGTATGCATAATGAAGTCAGGAGAAGTGGAAAAGTTCTTGAAACCGACCCAAGAGGTGAAAAAAAATCTGAACTCCATTTGATTTTATTATTTTAAAATGCGAGTTATCCCCTTCTACTACACTCCTTTTCTACATTCACTTCCACTGAAAGATAACATATGATCTGCCTATGAGAAATGGTGCAAGATTAGGAACAATGGAAAATATATTTTTTTAATAGTACCAGGAAAACAAAAGTTAATTTTTGAAAATGTTACTGATTTGTTCAATACTCTGGATCTGTCTAAGGAGCAAGAAGGACAAGGAAGGATTTTTATTAAAAATAATCTGATCGTTTGCATCTGAGTGTACACATATGCTCTCATAGCGTCACTTGCTCAAACCAATTATATAAAAAAGCTTACCAACAACAGTTATTGTCTACAACAACCTTTTGTGGGCCAAAGCCAGAGATCAGTGAAAAGAACACAAGATTCTCCTGTGCCTGAAATAAATCAGAATCTTTATGGTTCAGGATTTGAATGGACACTTAGTTTGCAGACAACACTGCATTAAGAGTCATCTCACCTGATCACAGAAGGGCTTTGCAGAGAGACCTTGACAAATGGGAGGGCTGGGCAATCACCAACCTGCTCAACCAATGAAGTTTAACAAGAGTCAAGAGCTGGATTCAGCACCTGGGACAGGACAACCGCAGATGTATTTACAAACCAACAGACCAAAGGATTGAGCAGTCCCACAAGAATGGATCTCAGGGTTCTGGCTGATGGCAGGTTGAATCTGAGTCAGTAGCATGCCCTGGAGCCAAAAGAGTCAACCATACCCTGGGGTGCACCAGGCCCAGCACTGCCACCAGGCAACAGGAGAGACTGTCCCACTCTGCGCTGTGTGGCCTGACCTCCAGCACTGGCTGCAGTTTGGGTGCCACAAAATAAGAGGGACATAAAGCTATTAGAAAGCATCCATCCAAAGGAGGGATGTGAAGATGGGGAAGGGCTAGAGGGCAAAGTGTATCAGGAGCAGCTGAGGTCCCTGGGTTTGCTCAGCTCAGAGCTGAGCTGAGGGGAGGCCTCATGGCAGCTGCAGCTCCTCACAGGGAACGGAGGGCAGCGCTGAGCTCCGCTCTCTGTGACAGCGACAGTGCCCGAGGGAACAGCATGGAGCTGTGTCAAGGGAGGGGCAGGGGGTGTGAGGGACAGGGTCTGAATGGAGGGAGGTGGGCATGGAACGGGCTGCCCAGGGCAGTGGGCACAGCCCTGAGCTGCCCGAGTTCAAGGAGTGTTTGGACAACGCTCTCAGACATAGGGTTTGGATTTGGGGTGGAGCTGTGTGGAGCCAGGAGCTGGACTTGATCTTTATGGGTCCCTTCCAGCTCAGGATATTCTATAGTTCTGTAATTCTCAGTTTGACTGGAGAAGGAAGCACAGAAGATCTACACTGAGATACAGTGAACACCAAAGACATTAGAAGAAAAAAGAAAAGCCACAGGCCAAGCTCAGCACAAATTGAGATGCCAGGTGTTTGTCTCAAACAATTCTGGAGAAATTTTTAAGCTTTACACTGCACGTTGCATTCAATCAACTCATGTGCATTTCTGTGAAAGGTTTCTTTGAAAGTAGTCTCTCTCCATTAACACATAGCTCTGCTCTTAAGAGATTCCAGTGCAAAAATCAAGAAGTCCAAAGATTTTTATTTTCATTTTAAATAGACATCTCCACAGCATTCATTTCCATTGCATTTGTATGAAAAAGAAGGGAAATTCTAACAGAGTGAAACAAACCCCTGTCAGTAGATAAAGAAAGGAAAGGATTTAAAAAGGCATTACCGTACCTACAAAACAAGTCACACTTCTTAAAAAATACTGTCTAAGAAATACAAGATAAAGTATATAATGCTTCCTGAAGGAAAGCAGGAAGGAAGAAGGAAAAAAAAAATTCAGTTAACCCTGAAACTTCCCATAAGAGGCAAAAATCTCAGCATGTTGTGCACCATGAGATAGTAATATTAGCAAAAAGAAAACAAACAAGAAAACACCATAGGTAGCTGCTGCAGGACCTTTATTTTCTTCACCTTGCAACTAATCAACTGATTGCACTGCAAAAGAAATAAACCAAAAGAAAGACTTGGCAAGAAGACTGAAGTCTAAGTCTGGAATATAAGGCTCTACCAAGGTACCATCTGGCAAGTGAATTCAGGCAGAATCTTCAGAAGTGTGAACTATTACTGGCACATCTATACACAATTAGCCTCATCTGGCCCAACATTTACATATCTTGTATGCCCACATTTCCAGAATGAAAATTATCTTTGAATCTGAAGGTATTTGTAAGCTTTGTCTAAAACCTAGAAAGACTGACATGAGACATGCACCTCAAAATACAGGGGATTCCCAAAGAGGATCACTCTGTTTGGCTTACAGCCCAATTCACTGCAGTGACCAAATACACGCACCCTCAAACCTAAGTTTTCTATTATCTCTTACTCTAAAGACTGCATGTATTTGCAATACTTTGATAACTAACTAAAGGTGATGACAATTATGCTTTACTGTGGCCACCTGTGAAAAGAACAAGGGGAGAAGAGGTAAAACAACAACACCTTCATTATTTTAAACAACTTCAATTTCAAATAGGATTCTGATGATGAAAAAAGTCAACAGATTTATACTCCACACTGATTTCTCCAGGAGAAATAACATTCAAACTGTTTTGGTTTTTTTTTCCAATTAAAACAAGTCTCAGATCTTGTGAAATACATGGCCTTGAATTAGAATGCTTATCAAGAGAATCTTATATCAACATGATTTAGGACTTTATCCAAAGCCAGGCTTTCAAGGTTATAATTTATTTAAGAAAGCCAAGCCTCACGAAATAAAACAGCGACAAGTCCTTCAATATTTCTTTACTTTCTTTACAACTTGGTGTTTACCTTCAGTCTTACAGAAAGTGGTAAAGTGAGCTCAGGTGTTACCCTTTCTTCAATAAATGAACTAGCAACATTTTTTTTTCCTTTAAACAGACCTGATATTATCTTAAAACTAACAAAAGCATACACACACAGCTTTCACTGTAATTGGAAGATTATGGAATGCAGTTGTAGAGGATTTTGGTTTTTGGAAGCTCTTGGCATTCAAGTTTTAAGCAGTGCATTAAGAGAGCATGAAAGCGTACCTTAGACTTTACAGGCCAGAAGTTACTGTTTTGCTCACTGCTAACAAGAATTTCACAGAGCTACTGAAGAATTTTCTGATGTGAGCCTTTGCAACAGTCAAACACTACATACAAAACCATAAGCAAAGGACTTGCAGCTGGGAGACAAGAATAGTACTCTGTTCGCAAGGAGTTAGTCTTGTATTCATAAACTATTTATCACATTCTTCTGATATAGAAAATGAAATCTAATTTAACTATTGGCATGGGTCACAGCTACAGTGAAAACCAAGTCTGGCTGTAGCAAACAATTAGACTCACCAACTTTGGCAAGCTGCTCAACTACCCTATTAAATCCATATCTAAACCCATGAAATGCTAAGAATGGGTTCCTTTTAAAAAACGTTCTGCAAGACTTTCTTCAGCAGGGATTCAATTTTCCTCTCCACAGTAGCTACACTTACTTGTCATATAATAAGCTTCTGTTGTTGAACCACAGATGCAAAATGACATTTTCTTGGCTAATAACTGTGTTTCTGGGTCTCTGCTAAAAATAAGCTTTGGGTAAACTGGAAGCTAGGGCTTTCCCCCACAGCCTTGCATACTATTTATAAAAATAATTATGAAGTTAGAACATTCAACTTCAAAAAGGGAAATTTTTAAACCAGGTACAGCACAAGAAATATGCAATTAATACATTATACTACTGTGCAACATTTGTCTCTTGAGAGCTAGTTAAGACCCTACTGAGGAACACAGTCTTCCTCCATTCAACACGAGCACTGGCCCTGAAAGTATCCATCCAGGTATTTCTTAGGTTCCCAGTTTTCATGACAAAGGAGAGATTTTAAAGAAAATTTAGACCTTAGGATTTTACACTTCACTCAAAAACATGCTCAAATGAAAAACACTTTTTTTTAACGGGAAAAAGAGGAGGCACCCAAGGAACGAGATTACAAACCTCTAACACTTACCAACACTAATTCGAAAGCACATTTGTAAACACTTCACATATCATCCTTCATGTCTCTATGAATTCACCTCACATTCACACTGGGCTTCCTAGCAACTCTTCCTTTGCAAATACATTTTTCCATTTACTGAAAACAATAATGAGAATGAGTCATTTCTGTAGAATACAGTCCTTCCCATACACCAGATGCCTAATATTGCGTGCTGGGAAAAAGAAACCCTACTGCCTACTCAGATTGCTGTATTTATTACAGAAGTCTGTCAGCACTTTGCATCTTTTATTAATATTTTCTTCCATATGTTTGAGACTTTTTTAATGTTAAGATCTTAATATTGTCTGTAAAATTTTACTACCAAATTCTCTAAGAGCTAACATCTAATTAGCTCAGTTACTAGCAGCCTGAGAATACTGCCCAAATAATGACCAAAAAGGGTCTGAAATAAAGAGGGAAAAAAAATCAAAGCTTTACAGCTCATTTCTGAGTATTTTGTTATGCTTTTCAAGGCTTTCAATTCCATTTCAGATGCATCAGTTTGAATAAACACAATTTTATACTTTTTGTGTTACCTTTTTAAACCAGCTCTCACACAACCTCAATGAAAACCAAGCTCGACTAGCTAGCTACGCTCAGAACAGACACCAACTACTGACTGTCGCCTTCACTCTTCTCTGTAACAAGTGGAGCATAAGTAAACAAATCAAAAAAAGGAAGATGTACAGAGAACTGATAGAAAGCAATTCACTGTGATGAAATTACACAACTGTTGGGTGGGATGTTCAACCAATCATTACAGAATTTAAGGAAGCAACTTGGAAGTTTGGTTTCATGAAATGCACGTCTTTTTTCTGACTGGAGATGATACAGTGGGCTACAGTTCTGTTTTTAATCATTTTGTTTTCTTAGAAGCGTTTCATTAACTAACTCCTTAGAATTACAGCAGCTTGATATTTTTAGATAAGTGATGTAAATTAAAGATACTTGCCTTTAGCTACAGATTACGTGTAACCACAGAAGAGAATAACAACACAGTGGCAGGCAAACACAGATGCTATAGCATCTAAATTATTCATGACCTATTCGCTATAAAATGAAGTGGCCACTGAAAATTAATTCCAGTAAGAAAGGAATGCAATTTCAGATAGCTTTATGAATTAGTTTATTTCTCTACAAACAGAATATATTGAGGAATTGCAAATAATTAAGATGTAAAAGTAAAAATGAACAGTAGAAGAAAAAAGTGTTTAATGAGTTCCTAATTAGATAAGCCTGCAAGATACCACAAAAGATGGAACTAGTTTACAGAAGAAAAAACAAACATTCAACATTCGGAAGAGAACAAAAAAGCATTTAACATCAATTAATTTCAAACAATAAGTGAGTATTTAAAGTAATGTTTTGTACACTTGCAAGAGCCGTTTTGGATTTTGAAGTTAGTTGTAATCTCGAAATAATCTAATTGTAAAACCTAAACAGCAGAGCAGCTGTGTACTTTCAGTCCATCTCATTTCCATAAGCACTAAAGAAGTCTATTTTTGTTTCTATTCTTATTTAGAATACTTAAGATTCCAAGTGCTATTCTGATGGTAGATTATATAGAACACACTTGCTATTTTCACAGCCTGAGCCATCCAGACATGAAAAACATTTCTAGTACAGAAAAATAAGGAACAGATCTTCAGAACAATAGTAGCAGTTACAAATGCTGACAAAAACTCCATCTTCAGCATAATAAACGTCATCGGGATTTTCTTTGGGAAAGCTGCAGTTGCAAAATGATAATAATTAGACTTAATAATTCAAAGCCAAATTACAGAAGCTCTGCATGACACAGAAAATTTTAAATATGCGTATAAGTACAACCAAACTCTAAATGATTTCTGATTTATAGCAAATTACTCAGAGCACTGAATATACCCCAGTGCTGCTCTTACCTTTCTTAGCAGCATCTGTTCTCCGTCTTGCTGGCGACACCAGATCTTTTACAATCTGAAGCACTTGAATCATCGCTCCTTAGCAAAATCAAGGAGACCAGATACCCCCCTAGAATTCCAACAGGTTTCATTACTACGTATTATTACGCAGCTGTCTCCAGCATGCTCAGGCAAAACTGATGCAGGAACAACTCCTCTACCTTCAGAGAAAGATTTCTGCCTGACGACTCCACAGGCTGGGGTGATGGATTTAAAGTGACTTCAGCACAAGGAGACAAAAATCTGCAAGCAGTCCTAAATGCATTTCCACAGAACATTTTAAGAAATTATTTGTAGAACAGAATGCATACTGATTTCTCTAAATAAAGTTTAAAGGGAACATTCACACTGAAAAGTAACTATAGAAAACACCTCTTGAAATGAATTCTGATAGAAGCAACACACTCCCCTAGGCTTAGTATTTAAGAAGCATGTCTGCATCCTCTTTTAAAGTCTGTATCAATTCACTAAATTTCATGTAATGTTTTAAGAGAGCCACTGGTGCACTGTAGAGCCAGCATCAGACCTACTAATAGAACTCAAATCTACCCTGCTAAACACATACAGGCATAAGCAAGCACCTGCTAAAACAAGTCTTTCTGTTCCTTCTTCTCCCCCTTTGAACACGCACCTCTGACACCCTGGTACGTGACTGGAATCCTTGCACATCAGGAAGTATGCTGCAAATCCAGGGGGCATTTCAGGCGTTCTTCTTTCTCTTCACCACCAGAGGCCCAGAGAACAGTTTCAGCTAAGGTACTATCATTACTTTTGGCAGGTAATTTTAAATAGACAAATTGCAGAATGTGCCCCATAACATTTTTAATACCATTTGGAAAATGTACAAAGGCACTTCAGAAAGCCCTTCTGTCAAAGGCTCTACAGAGCTAAGGAAAAAAAGTCATGAGAAATTGTGTTTTATACCGTTGCATTAAATAACTGTCAGCCTCTGTGAATGCTTTTGAAAACTGAATTACTACATAGCATTGTAAGGCCCCATCTATACAAAGCGAGCAATTTAGGAAGCCAACTACATTTTCCAAAAAACATTAAATTAGAACAAACACAGGCCCAACCAAGGCTCAAGATGTATTCTCTGGCCTTTAGACCTTCTGTTCCCATTGCTTAAGTGTTAGATGTGGGAGAGGTCATTTCTTTCCATTCCAGCTGCTGATCACAAACATCTTAGATCTTACAGTTGCTGGCATATTCATCCACATGCACATTGGTCTGTTGAAATATGTACAGGGTAGGCACAAACTGTTTCTATTATGTTAGGCTCATTTATATCCTGCCCATTAACTCACCCCTGCCAGAAGTAATAACATTCCGAAGTACTATTGTATTTAGTTTGGCAAAACAAAGACAACTAAAACCATCATCTCTGACAAGCCGTCCAATTTCTTGTCCCACCCTGCAAGTATGTCCACTCAGTTAGAAGCCTGGAGACAATTACTGAGCAACTATCAATTATCTCTTCCCAAAAAAGGATTCTTCAAGCCATTTGGAATGGAACATTAACTCTTCATGTAAAGAATAATTTCCAAATTCTGTACATAAACTCAAATGCCAGGTTTCTGACAAATAACTTTATGGTCATCTTTTCCTTCCCCTTCTACATATAAAAAGATACTTCCACAAAACAGCTACAATTTCAAAACATTTAAACAAAACTTAGTATAGAATTGTCTGATAAAGTTAACCTGCAGGTTCTTCAGATGTTAATAACATGGACCTCGACATACCTGCTGTAAGAGCTTTCCTATCATTATCCTTCCAGGATGTGTTCTTTAATTTACTTGGGTTATCAAACAACTTGTCTTTGAGTTAAAGATATAAACTCAAAGGAACATCATTGCTTACAGCTAAATTGCTCTTCAAATTTACTCTGAAAAGCTGCCTAAGTTTACAGTTCACATAAGCATACAACTACCTTTAAAGCATTAAAAAACTTGTTCTGGTCTTTGATATAAACATACTAAGGCCAGAAAAGAAAAAAAATGAGGTACATTCAAATCTTCAGTAATAACTTAATAAATGCTTAACCAACTAAAGGATGAGTATACCTTACAGGTCCTGAAGGCAATAAATAACTGGGGCAGATCAGCTCTCAAGTGTTGGTGTAATGAGAGGATGGTGGACTGACAAAGAGGAACAGTAGGAAACTGGGAGAAGGGCAAAAGAAATGTGAACATATGAAGCATGTTTCCTACTTGCTTTTGTGTCACTATTGTTTCTATAATTCAGAAAATGAGGCATACTGATAGTAAAAAGAGAAATACTACACTTTGGTAGCTCTGAGTTAACACCCAGAAAAGGGTTACAGCTATTCCCTATTGGGAACAGAGAAGTTGCTCCCTTTTCTTCAAAGCTACTCCATCTCATTGATGATTAACTGGAAAAGGTTTCTTACATGATTTTCAGGTCAAATAAAAAATTGAAATAAAAGAACTACTTATTAACATCTGTAGAACTGCCCTTAGAGACACTTCTAGCCCATGGTCACCAACAACTCTCTTTCCGGAAGGGAGCTGTGCAAGAATTCCAGGACTAGAAATCATTCTCACACATACCTGCCCTTCCTCAGTGTGAAAAAACTGCAAAGATGGTATACACAGTAGTTTTCCTCATTTCTGTTAGAAAAATGTCACTTATAACAAAAAAAGCAAGCTTTAAAATGAACTTGGGAAACCATAAATAGGATTACTAAACATCTTGTTTGCAAGAGAACACTGACAAACAAGATAAACTGTTACACTAAAATTATGACACTTTGATTTAAGCAGATTCTCTTTGAGTCATGTTGCAATATTCAGTGCATACCATGTGAATTTCCACTAATCACTTGCATTTTCAGCAGCCAGTTAGCTGAGCAACATGTGCTTCTTAATGTTCTTGCATTTTGCTTTTCTCCATTAACTTCAAAAATTTAGGGTATACAGCAATCACACCCATTACAATTCATTTCATCAGGGTAATAATGAGAAGGAGCAGTTAACCAGGATTTTATGGATCACTGTGTGCAGCCCTTGACCTCTCTCAACCATAATAAAGAGTATGTCTTGCATCCTGATTAGTTGGCTGCCATCACTCAAAATAAAAATGTGTCTATTATCGTAATTATAATTAGCTGGTCTTTGAAAGCAGTTCATTTTAATAAAGCATACTGCCAGGAGGTAACACATTACAGCACAAAGGATGCTACAAAAATATGGCTCAGTGCATATATGTCAAACAACAGCTTGCAAAAAAAAAAAAAAAACCCTAAGTTTGAGCAAAACTTAATTCTACCTCCCTTATAATAATCTAGAGTGTTCATATGTATTCAGAGCATTACATTCAGGCTTAAAAAAAAAAAAAAGGAAAAAGAAAAGTCACGAACCCTCAGGGTAACCCCAAGCAGCACTGCAGCTATCCCCGAAGTCACCAGTTCGTTCTGCCCTCATTTGCAGAAAAGAAAATGTAATAGCTGGGGAAAAAAAAAAAACCTCACCATCAAAACAGCTTGAGGGCATTTATTCATATGAACAATAGTCCTGCACACATTTATTCAAGATGCAAAGTTTTTTCGTGACCGTTCTTTTTCCATCTCACATCAACCTGACCTGGTTAGAATTCAGCTTGCATACAGATTATTCTGCCACATCTCTGCAGAAACATAGGCAGCTCCGTCTTCATAATCCTAAACTATGCTTCCAGTACAGCAGACCAGAATTATGTATGTCCTTTTCCCTATCTGCTAAACTCTAAACGTGGTTAAGATACCAAGCTTTAAGGGCTGACAGACCCAAAGAAACAGACAGTTCACAACGCAAAAGCAGAGAGAAATCCAGGGAGTACAGCCATGGCGGTATCAGGCTGAGCTCCGTCCTGTCGCTACCTGCTTCAATAAAAGGAGAATCAAGCTTTAAGTTCGGCCAGTGTCATCCAGAAAGAAGTTAAACATATCCATGAAAGACTCTGATACCTCTCTAGTATTGCAAAAGAGTAGTCTGATGTTACGGGCAGTAGATGGGGATTTTAGTAGATGGGATCCACGTGCTCTTTGAACCCAGCTTTCCACACCCGAAAAATTCACAGATTAAATACCTTACGGAGTCAGTAGGACTATTCATAACAAGGGCTATAAAAAGTCAAGCACCAGAAACAGCAAAGGCAGTTGTTCTTAATGACCAATTTGAATGTTTGCTTTAAAAGCTGCAGTTAAAGCTACACACAGCAGAATTGCTTTGTGTCCCCTCTCATCTTAGCAAAATAGCTCAGAAAATGAAGCAGATTTTCTTGTGAGTACTAACAGGAATTTTATAAGCAAGAAAAAAGTTTTCAGCATTAAATTAGCTTAAAAAGATTAAGGAAATGCAAATAAAGTGTGTTATTTGGGAAAGGTTCTTTAAATACTAAAAAGAAGGAACAGTACATTGTAAAAACATTTGCACAGTAAATGCCCAGTACATACTTCCTTGCAAAAAGTGATAGTTAGGTACAGTCTACCCAGCAACCAAGTCACAGCAACACCTTAAATATCAATAGCATTTTGTTTTACAATTACTCCTCTCTGACTTTTTCTGTCACAGCTGGTCTTCAAATGAATATCTCAAAATAAATAGGCATTGAGCTCTACGACAAGCAATATATCTTGACACAAATAGCTATTAAAGCAGTGGTAAAGTAGGCTATCTGTCCTTTCTCACTAATATTTTGAATTAATTTTCCAATCCATGAACCGAGGCCTACAGTTTTCATTTACCAGATATTAAATAATCCACTGTAGTTGGAACAGGAGAATTCATATCAATAACTAATCCCCACCCACCTCCCAACAAATCTCAGAATCTTTGTTATTTTATACAGAGTATTCTTGGACAGTAATGGACTGTAGGAAACCAGGAGAAAGATAAGCAAAGAAAACCTAATGTTCTCAAGAAATCAGATCTGGAATTCTGGTAGCCTTTCCTGGTAAACTGCACTACTGATAGAAACCCATTTGTTATTCAAGGCATTCATTTTTCAAAAAATGACTGCTTTTGGCTATGTAATTTGCAAAGCCTCCATAAAAAGAAATGAAATATGGTCGCAGTCTTCTGAAAGATAGAAGCACAGAATCATCTGTGTTGAAAAAGACCTTCAAGGTTATCAATTCTAAACATTAGTCTGACCTAACAAATCCCATTGCTCAAACCACACCCCTTAGTGGCCACATGCAGTTCTCTCCTAAATACCTCCAGGGATGGAGAAACCATCTCTTTCCTGGGCAGCCCATTCCAATGCCTGATCACCTTCTCCACGAAGAATTTCTTTTAATGTCCAACCTAAATCTCCTCTGGTACAACAGGAGACCATTTCCTTGCATCCTATCCCTTGTCACCTGAGAAAAGAGACCAACACTCGTCTGGCTGCAGCCTCCTTTCAGTCAGTTGTGAGAGACCTCAACACTCCTCCTCTGCCTCCTCTACACTACACAACCCCAATTCCCTTGGTCACTTCTCATAACTTTTGTTTTCTAGTTCCTTCACCAGCCTCACTGCTCTTCTCTGTGCACATGAAAGCAACTCAACATCCTTCTTGTAGTGAGGGACCCAAACCAGAACACAGTATTTGAGGTGCAGTCTCAGCAGTGCCACATACAAGTGGACAATCACTCCCCTAGTCCTACTGGCCACCATAGTTCTGATGTAGGCCAGTAGTCATCAGCCTTCTTGGCCACGCTGCTGGCTCATGTGCAACCAGCTGCAACCAGCACCCCCAGGTCCTTCTCACCCAGGCCACTTCCCAGCTACTGTCCCCCAAGCCCATACTGTTGCATGAGGTTGTTATGAGCTAAGTGCAGTACACAGCATTTAGCCTTGCTGAGTGCCATGCAGGTGAACTCATCCTATCTATACCCTTCTGCAGTCTTCCTAAACTCAAGGTCATCAGTCCTCACCTATCTAAGATTCTACAGAGCCAGTAAGAGTCAGTAAACATTTAACTCAATTGAAATTGCACTCTGATTTTTTTTTGTAGGTTTGCTACCATTTTCAAAGCATGAAAGTATGGCTATAGTTTTTAAACAGACAGATGACCATCCTTTACAAGTTATCTTCACAAGTCTTCTACAGATAGAAAGAAGCTTGGCCTAGACAGAGAATGGAAAACTAATAAATAATGGTAACAGTAAGCAGAAAGTGCACTGATTAAAGAAGAGGCATTCATTCACAGTTTGTCTTTTTCTTTCTACTTAAACACACAAGAACACCAGTCATTACATTCAGGATCATGATCGAGAACTTCAATAAAGGATCAATGAAATTAATTCCACCTGTTCTAGGTAAAAAACCATCAAGCAAAAAAAAAAGAACAAATAACAAAAGCTAAGTGGAAGAGAAAAAAAAGAAAAAAACATAGGTAGCTTAGGCAGCCATTATTTTACCAGTTGAAGTTTTTAGGAAAGAAACCACACATTACAAAACCCTGCAACTGCACAATACTCTTACTGTTCTCCTCGTTACTCAATTCACATCCTTTCGTACCCCCTCAGCTCTTGCTGCAACGCATTCTGCAAGTGGATCTAGATGATAATGAGCAGACAGCAGCTTTCCAAGAGAGCCACAATGAAGAGAAGGGAACTGCCTGTGTAGATCACTTTTATCACCTTCCTGGTAAACGGACACCACATGGCAATGAAGATGAATATCAAACATCTGCGTTCAAAAACACCTTGACGTGCTGTTCCAAAAAAATATGAACGCTTGTATGTACATTTATTTTTTCCTATCGATAGATGTGTTCTGTATCTATTATCTCTACCAGCAAAATAAGGGCACTGTTTAGTCTTTGATCATAAATTTGCCATAAAAGAGTACCACTAGACTTAGACATACAAGTGTGTTCAAGTACTTACAACATCCTTAATAAACTAAACTACACAGTTTTGCAAGAGTTTAAAAGGCTTCCAAAAGCTCTTGGATATTTAACCTGTGAGGACTTGTCAAAAAGTATAGCTTACATTATGATGCAGATCTCCTTAGATCCAAAATAACTGAAGTGCTTTGCTGCAATGACATGATTAGGATTGTGTTAAGCAAGCAGCAGATGTTACGATAAAGAGTAACCACAGAAATATAAATTCAAAACATTTGTCATATTTCTTTTCTCCTCTCCTCTCTGCTCATGTCATTCAAAAGACAAAAGAACACTTTGCAAGGTGTGACAATCAAGTAAATATAGAAAGCAACAACAACAAAAAAACGCACACCGTATCTAAGTAGCCCATTCCAATTACAAATTACATGATCAAATATTTTTTAAAAGGAAGGAGGGAGGAAGTTAGTATACAGTCTCATCTCAGTGAATATACACATTCCACAGAACTTCTCAGCCTCTCTCACATTATAATCCTACCCTGAACCCAACCACATTTTTAGCTACATATTTATTTTGAGGAAAAAAAATCCATAAACTCTCGCATAGTAACTAAATGTTTATAAAGTTGTAATTACAACAAGAGAAAGGTTTAAATTATTTTTATCCAAGAAGAAGATGCAGCACTTCTGCAATTTTGCATTTCCTGGATTTGGGTCATCACTGTAGTATTAATTGACAGATTTCTTCAAGCCAAAGAACATTATTAAAAATACTCCGTCAAACGTAAGCTTCTGGAAAAAAAAGCCACACCAGAAATGAAGAGAGGTAGTTTTGCAAATGCAAAATTGAGGAAATGCTGCATCTTCCATTTGGAAAATACACATATTTTTAATAGGCCTGCATATTTGCTTTGTGTAGCAAATGATCTATAGGGCAGTAGGGCTAGTCTAGCACTAACAAAGTATCTATGCACACAAACACAGCTTTACCACTGATGAAAACACTGCTACAAACAGAAGAAAGATGTTAGCAATTCAAAAGTATCTGAAGGAAGTTACCCTGAAAGTCACATTATCAGAAGTGATCCACCTCCTGTAAGGAAGCGTATCTGGATCTGTTTGCTTACCACAGCTGTGTTGTGCGTGACATTACCTGCTACCTTTCAGAATTCTGTCTTTCACTCTCCCTGTACATTCACTCAGAAAACACATATGCCTTTAATGCATATTTAACCAATGTATTTTAAAAGCCAAGCTCAGTGATTAAAATTGAAAATGACCATTATATTAACCATGACTTCTTATAATCCTAGAGTTTTAGTGGGAATATGTATTCTGGCTAAGTAGCTAATTGATGCTATCTTTGTTTTGTCTCTGTTCTTAAAAATGGATTTAATTTAGTACTGCACAGTAACTAGAATGTTACAATTGCTACAAATCCAATCCTACTTCCTACAAACTACATATAAACAGCTATTAAAGAATTCCCCTACTTACAGTGTGAAACAGGCTGCTTTGTTCACAGCGTCGCAGGGGTTGGAAGGGGCCTCAAGAGATCATTGAGTCCAACCCCCCTGGCTAAAGCAGGTACCTTACACTAGGTCACATGGGTAGGTGTCCAGATGGGTCGTGAATATCTCCAGAGAAGACGACTCCACAACCTGTTTGGGCAAACTGTTCCAGTGCTCTGTCATCCTTACCATAGAGTTCTTTCACATGTTTGTATAGGACTTTCTATGATCAAGTCTTAGGCCATTACACCTTTAGACTGGCCTCATTCATTTGCCTCCCACCTCCCTTTAGATATTTATAAACATTTATCAGACCCCCTGTCTTTTCCCCAGATTGAATAGACACAGCCTTTCCTCATAAAGGAGATGTTCCAGGCCCTTTATCATCTCTGTGGCTCTTCGCTAGACTCGTAGGCGATCCCTGTCTTTCTTGAACTAGGGAGCCCAGAACTTGACACAGTAGTCTAAATGCAGCCTCACCAGGACAGAGTAGAGGGGGAGGATCACCTCCCTCACCTGCTGGCCACACTCTTTTTACACACCCCAGGCTACCACTGGCCTTCTTGGCCACAAGGGCACACTGCTGGCTCACAGCCAACCTGTTGTCTACCAGAACACCCAGGTCCTTCTCCACAGAGTTCCTCTCCAGCAGGTCAGCCCCTAACTTGTACTGATGTGTGAGTTATTCCTCCTCAGGTGCAAGACTACACTTGCTCTTGTTGAACCTCATCAGGTTCCTCCCTCCCCCACTCTCCAGTCCACCCAGGTCTTATTGAATGGTAGCACAGCCTCCTGGCACATCAGCCACTCCTCCCAGCTCTGTATCATCAGCAAACCTGCTGAGGGTGGACTCTATCCCTTCATTCAGGTCATTGATGAAGACACAGAACAAGACCAGACCCAGTACCAACCCCTGTGGAACATCACTGGTTAGCCTGATATTAAGACAACCACGCTATCCAACTGAAGAACATCTTACCTACCTATTACAAGAGCAAAAATAAACTGTACATGCCTTAGTGCCTCAGCATCAAGCCTAGCAGACTGAAGACAGCAGTACGTTTACTGTTCTCCATGCTCTCTCCGTAGCTATAGAGAATTTAAAATCATGCCAACAAGTTTCTGCCAACTGTTATCTACCATGTAAACAAGAGACAGAACTTCAACACTCTACCTGATACTTGTGAGACAATCTGACATATTAACTTAACTTCCAGGGATACTATATCAGGGCTATATAGAAAAAGCAGAGCTATTTACCCTTGATTTAGCCTTTAAGCTGCTCTATTAGATTTCACCGGACAACACAGATAACACAGCCTTGGCATACCATTGAGTAGGACCACTGAATTTCAAGTGCTGAATGTAAATCAAGAGTTAGTTCTCCAAAACTGATGTTACACTTAATAACCACTAGAAGAAAAAAAAAAAAAGAAAACACCACCAAGAGTTTCACAGTGAGTTTCATATTATTTCTTCTAGTTTATTTTAATGCATGGAGAATAAATAAATCTTGAAAAGTCACTTGAAGTAATTTAAGAGCCTTTGATATAGGAAGTATTTTCCTACCACATAACTAAGGGAAAATCTATGGACATTTCTGTCACTGCATATGGCATAGAAAATAATACGGGGTGGGGGAGAGATGATTTTTGTTAAAAAAAAAAAACCACAAAATTGACACTCCTTAGTTTGCACCTAATTTTTTCAAGGCTAACTATAAACCAGCGTTTCCTCTTCCATCTTCCAGACCAGCCTCTATGTATTTCAGATACCCCTGTCATAACTAGATGCAATTGCAGGGGGGGGAAGATGCTAAAAGCTTGTCTAGCTTTTACAACCAGATATAAAGTAATATAAGATCTATCCTCTCCTAGGAATGTGAAGAATCAGGATCTACAGAATTCCATGGCTACAAAGTATGACTGTAGCACTGCAACACTGATAAGAACAGAGCTACACCTGGCAAACTCACTGCCAAAAAGTCTGGGGGAGAGCAGAGAAGGATGGATATGACATAGTAGCGTTTGTACAACTCAGAAATAGTAGTGCCACAAATGAAAAGTCCTCATACAAGGCTGTAAAAATTCTGGAGAAAAAGAAATTAAATAAGCTTCTTAATGAAAGCAGCCAAGCTTATTTAGAGACTTATTTTCCTGTCCCTAAAAAATTACGGGAAGTCCAACTCCCGCTCAAGAAAAAAGAACTCTGAGTGAGTCTTTCAGCACTCTGCCATGGAATTACGCGATTTTCTAAGAGCTTTTCAATGGTGAAATAGAAAGACTGCATTCAAGAATATTCTCCTATGGCAAACCAAAGTGCTTTATTAAAACAAAGTGCCCTTTTACATTAACGTTCTTTCAGATTAATGACTGTATTGGCCAGAAGCACTGCAGATTCTTCAGCACATTGGTGTGCTTTCTGTTTCAGATAATAATTGATTATCTTATACAGAGTATAGTGTGGAGATGGAAAAAAAAAAAAAAGAGGAAAAAAAACCCACTAGGCATCAGCTTCACAAGGCAGCCTGCAAGTCCTACACAGCTCCCTGCTTACCTCAGAAATCTGGAGCAGGGTAGAACAGGGATACCAACAGCTATCTTGTCCAGCTCCCATTTTAAGAATGAAAATCTCTTAATTACAGAGGGATGCTTTTGCAATGAGAGAGTAAATGAACCTTATAATCAGCTGCTTGATAGGATATCATCTAAGCACAGCTACTTTGTTTACACAAACATCTGCAAATATCCTTTAACTACAGAAGAGACAACAGATCGCATAGTTTAGAGTAAAGAAAAGATCTTTAATTTAAACAAATGCTGCCAGTCGTAGAGCCAGTCATTCTGCAGGGATTACTTGCATTACCACACTTATGACAATAATCCAAAGTATTTTTCATCCATGCTAAATTCAAAGTTGTTCCCTATTAAATATAATGTCATTGCAGTTTTTTCGAAACTCTGTCAAATTAGCTTAAAATAGCTGCACATCCTGCCAGTCAGGTATTTTGTTTCTTGAATACGAACACAGGAGAAACAAGGAAAAATGAGGCGACAGCTCACTTTTTTTCTTATCTGTGACACAATTACACTACTGAGCAGCAATAGCTCTATTTTTCCGACAGTGGTGTACGTGAGTCAATCAATTGCATACAAAAGGAGAACTACATGACTCATAACAGGTAAGGAAAGTCTTTAAAAACACCTCTCAACACTGCTGTTGGTAGAATTCCTTTTCAGTCCATTTCAAACCTTTATCTGAGTGAGCTGTTCGTTCATGAATCCTCTAGTTCAATGGGAAACTAAAACAACACTATGGTATTTAATGCAGCAGCCTCTAGAAAGTCATCCCTACAGTGACTGAAACACCGCTGTTCTGTGGCTGCACAGTGCCTTATCCAAAGAAGCGGGAGCCTGCCCAAACATCTACATCCATAGCTCTTGTTTTTTGGCTGTATTTTAGCTTCGAGTTCCTCCATGCTTTCCCTTCAGAGTGGACTTGACCACCACACTTGACTTATCATAGGAATGAATAGGATCCCAGATATATGAATTGCTTACATAGTGGCGGATACTTGATACTCACTCCAGAGAACAAGGTTACAGTGTTCCTTGCTACTTGCTCTTTCTGCTGCAGGAATACCAACAACCCACAACAAAGGCATCATTGTGCAACATTCTATTTAAGGAGTTCAGAGATCGACCCAAAAGACTAAAATTTAAATTTACAAAAAATAAAAAAATAAATCCGCAACAGAGGAGTATTATCTTGCCAAAGGCATGGACTCCGTATAAAGCAATCTGTCATAATTCAGTAGCCCTTACCGGCCATGAATGAAAACAGCAGGAAGCAAATTCAGAAAAAGGACTCTCACCTTTTATATATACATATGCAGCTTCTTTTATTTCTGTCTAAGTATGTAATTTATAAATAGAACATAATGATATCAAAGTATATATTATGTTTAAACATTCACTACATGTTTGATGTTAATAAATACGATTTACAATAATGCATATATTTATATTATCTTGGCTACTTTGGGGGCACCCAAAGTTAACTTAAAGGAAAATAAGTTGTACATAACTTAACCTTACTTTTCCTTGAAACCATGACAAAGAATAAATCTAAAGAGCAAGTATCTAAAAGGGAAATAGTAGGGAGCAGTAAGTGGCTTTCTCCAGCAACATCACACGATAGGACAGGAGGAATGATTTCCAATTGAAAGAGAGAAGATTTATGTTAGATTTTAGGGGAAAGTTTTTCACTCAGAGGGTGGTGAGGCACTGGCACAGCTGCTCAGAGAAGCTGTGGGTGCCCCATTCCTGGAGTTGTTCAAGGCCAGGCTGGATGGGGCCCTGGGCAGCCTGAGCTGTTGGGGGGCAACCAGCCCACGGCAGGGGTTGGAGCTGGATCGGCTTTAAGGTCCCTTCCAACTGAAGCTATTCCACGATGGTAACTTCTCAGCCACAGCTCTCCTGTCAGTTCACAGCCAACAATAGTTTACTGCCAGCACCAACATCTCAGTTCACAAACAGAAATTACGTTGGTTTAAATGTAGGTGTCACAATGCACTAACTTATTTAGAGAAGCCCCATCAACCACCAATTTAAACTCACAGGGAGAATGCTAAACATAAAGTTCCCTTTATGATAATCATACATAAGGAACTGCTTTACATTTCAATTAAAATATTGGAAATCCATGCTAAAGATATTAAAATAGTGAGCTTTACAATCCATTAACTAATTTAAATAAAACAGCAAACACGAAGCAATATTGCTATGATGATAGAGTCTTATAAAAAGTCAGACCACTGAGCTTGAATATACCACGTGGAAGCACAGTTTCTGAATGCGATAAATATCTTTTTTGTAGCTGCAACCTCCTGCAAAGTTTAAGAAGTTACTTCACTCCAGTCTGTGGAGACTGATGATGTATTTCATTCCATTCAGAACTGACAGAAGAGCCCCAAAAACTCAAAAATGCTCTTTGGATCTAAAAATAAAGTCTAAGTGCAAGGAAAGTCACAAATAAGCAGTCCTAAGGATCCTGAAGGGATCAAAAATAAAAGAAGGATTATGAAAATATTAATCTATGAAGGCTGTTTAAAAGCAGGCAGATTTCAAAGGTTTTCTTCATTTGTGTTCTGATCTATTTAAATAACCATACACTCTGCCAAAAAAAAAAGTAACAATGTCACTAAAATTGCATCATTATGTCGAAGTATTAAATAAGCCAATGTCACAGAAGGTAAATGTTAAGAAAACAAGTTCGTTTCTACATCACACCCACATTTCCTCAATACGGTACAACAGTTCTTTACGTGTAAAATACTGTGGTTTATATTTTATTCTGAATAGTGAACGCTGTATTTAGACGAGAGGTTTAATTACAGCATCGGTGAGAAACTGGGTCATCTAAGATCTGATTAGCCCTCTGGAGATGCCTCTCCTCACTTAGTATCGAGGAAGATTACTGCATTCCTAAACAACTACGTTCCGCACACAATACAAGGGAACAACAGCATTACCACTGGACAGAATCACTCATTCCCACCCCAACGCTTCACTCTCAGTAATGCAGCACTACAACCATCTCTGCAGCTACGTGGTAAACACATGTGGGAGCCCACCCAACCCAAACCAACCACATGCATTTCTACTTGTGGCACCAGCATGAAGGAATTCAGACCAGGATGAAAGGATACCACCAACTCTATTGGTAAGGGCAACATTTCAAGGGGGGCATGAAATTCTGAAGACATTCACTTTGTTCCTGGCTGTCTCTACAAGCCAGACCTTTCAAATGAAAGTCAACTACACCAAAAGCTTTTCTGCAAGTTGACAGAAGTTTCTCTGACTCATCAACTGTGATCTCTGCATCTGTACTTCAAGTCAGAAAACTATTTCCACCACAATTCCAGGAACTCACATCTCACTACAGTGGTATAACTGCAATCATTTAAGTGTTAATATATACAGTTATATAATGTTAGTATATACAGTTGATAGTTTCAAGACAGTTTAAAGAAAAAGAAGAACAAATTAAGTACGAAAAATCCTAATGTTATCAGTGATACAATTTTTACCAGTTAGCAATATGCGTGAGCTGCCTAATTTAAGGATCTGGAAGAGAGTGAAGAATCACAAGATAACAGTTAATAAAACCTACATATCAACTGTTTAACTCTTCAAATATTTTTACACAAATCTTCAGTCTTCAAACGCAGCTTTTTTCCAATCTGATATCCAGACCTCTGACCCTTATGACTTACGACTCTTTATCATTCAGACCCTGAATCAGTTTTTCATGAAGAACTACTACTTCAGATTTCAGTACAGATGACCTAGGAGGCAATAGCTTCTATATTTCTCCAAAGACTATTTCTAAAGACTAGAACATAATTACACCATGAAATCAGAACAACTGTTACAGAAAACACTTCGCATATTGTGTCTTCAGGCTTTTATTTTATGAATGGGCATGAAAGGTTCTTAGTTCAATCAAAAAAAAAAAAACCTTAGCTTGTAAGGTATTAAAATAGTCTGACATCCCTTAGCTATTCATTATAAACATAATTAGGTTTACTTTTGCATTTTCTTTCCCCAGCATGCAATTTCATGTATGAATCAGAATTTATCCTTTCCCTCAATCTCAGCTCATTGAAAATAACCCATAACTCTGAATCAGCTTTACAATTATTTGCAACACCCTTTCCAAAATGCACAAGCACCTTGCACTTTGTGACACCGCAGAAAATCGCCTGTTCCTCAGTGTTTGTTTTCTGAACAGTTTGTCTCAGTGCTCAGTTCACTACAAAACCGTTCTGGCATGCAAGGAAGGCAAACTGGTTCCATTTTTGCCCCCTCACCTCCAACCTCAACTGGACTTTCCTCAGCCTAGGAAGTTTTGCGTGAATTCTAAAGACTTTTCTTAGCAGCAAACACAGAAATAATAATAATAACGCACACTTGCCAAAGCATTATATCTTTATGTATTAAGGTTGACCTTACTAGGTCATTTGTTTTACTTCCCAAGTTTACTACTCAGAGAAACCGACAGCCAAATCTATTTCTTTACACACTCTACAGAAACTCACAAAGAAAGGAAGGAGAAAAAAAAAAATGTTCCATTTTTCGGTTTTCAATGACAAAACCAATGGTTCCCTCCAATGAATACAAGTTAGAGAGCCAGCTCTAATGAGAGGTCAGGAGAGACAACCAACCATCAGACAGAGGCAGCCTTTAATCACACCATCATGGTCTTGATTTGAACTAGTAAAGCAAAGTTTCCCACCTCATTACCAGACCACACTGACCAATGCCAAACTATAAGGTTACATTGCACAGCATCTCTCCAAACACACGGAACACACTCCTGCCCTCAGACAATCACAAAGAAAATCTGAACAAACTACACTAAAGTACAAAGAATAGCAGCTTCACTTCCCAGCGGTATGCACTGTGTAAGTTTTTAGGGTGTGGGAAACAGAACTAACAACAGAAAAAGTCAGAAAAGAATTATTATTCAGGATTTATTGCGACAGCAGAATCAAAAAAAAAAGAAAAGAAGTTAGCAATGCATCCCACGCATTTAAAGGGAAAAAAATGAAGATGTCAGCAGCTTGTTGCAACAGTATATACTAACAGCTACTTTAATTGTTTGCAAATTGAGTTCATTGCAGCAGCTCAAACAAGTTCATTGCACTGACTTCTTCAAAGGAGAAGGCACAGGAAAACTCCCAAACATAAAGAGCACAGTTTATAATCATAAGAATTTATCATGATACCACACATTTTCTGGTAGCTAAATGTCAACAACTGGAGAAAATGTGAAAGATTAAAACAACTCCTTCTGCAGCATGACATTCCTGGCAGTCAGATGCAGCCAGGATTTTTCTGACAAGCTATCTTTAAGTATAAAATAAATTAAGATTATTTAACTTGGCTACACTGCATGTTCTTACCTACCCCTTAAGCATGCGACCTCCCTGTCCTAATAGGGCACAAAATGTTACAGTATAATCTGAAATGCAGATTAATCTTAGTCTGATTTACGAAAACAGGCACTCATACAGGCATTCAACAGAAATAAAAGCTTTAAAAGAGACTACCTTCGTTTGAGTAGTTTTGAGATTCCCTGTATCACCCCAAGAACGAAAAACAATTACCATGAATGCTCAACTGCACAACTGTATCAACACACTTCTCTGATACTGAATAATATATGATAGGATCCAAGGCACTCAGCTACCCACCTGAAAGAGGTTACAAGTTACACAACTGCTGTAGCTCCTCTATTCAGTTTTTGAGAACTTTTAACCAATCGTGCGCTTATAAATAAGCTTGTCTTAAGTACCAAGATATTACAATTACTTCCACAAGCTGTTTCAGTACAATACTGTGCTCTTTTCAGCAAACTACTAGAACAACAAGCTCGATACAAGATAAAAGTAGCTTTTTAAGCTGAGGAATAGGGTTGACTGTCCATAAGTAAGATCAAGACAGTTATTAGAAAAGCAATGCAATCATTTTTAGGATGAAGATTCTAGAACAGTCCATCACAAGCAGCAGTGAAAACGGATACTGAATCAAATGAAGGACACAGAAGACTTGGATAACAGGGGTATGGAGAAGGCTGAAGTACCCCATTTTTTCGCCTCAGCCTTCACTAGCAAGTGCTCTAGCCCCACTTCATAAGTAGCAGAAGGTAAAGGCAGGGGGGACTGGCAGCATGAAGAGTTGACTACTGTGGGAGATCAGGTTTGAGATCATCCAAGGAACCTTAAGGTGCACAAGTCACAGAATACCTCAAGTTGGATGGAAGTCCGTGGACTCTGAGATGCATCCATGGATTCCAAGGAACTGCAGATTAAGTTACAAAGCCACTGTTCATCTTTGAGAAGTCATGGCAGACCAGTGCAGTTCTCAGCCACTGGAAAACGGAAACATAACCCCCATTTTTTAAAAAGGAAAAAAAGAAGTGACAGGAAACTACAGGCCAGCCAATCTCACCTCTGTTTCTGCCACATTAATGGAACAGATCCTCCAGGAAACTATGCTAAGGCACATAGAAAACAAGGAGGTGACAGTAGCAGCCAACATGACTACACTAAGGGCAAATCCCACATGACAAATCTGCTGTAACCCCTTCTACAACAGGGTTACAGCACTGGTGGACAAGGGAAGAGCAACCGACATCACCTACTGGACTTGTGCAAAGCAGCTGGATGCACAACATCCTTTTCTCTAAAATGGAGGGACACAGATCTGACAGCAGACAACTTGGTGAACAAGAAATTGGCTGAATGGTCACACTCCAAGAGTTGCAGTCAATGGCTCAACACTCAGTTGGAGATGGGACTGGTGCTATTTACATAACATCTTCGTCAATGACATGGGGAGGAGGACCAAGTGCATATATTCTTAAGATTATAAATACTTTGCAGATAGAGGTATTCAGTAAAGAGAAGCCTAAAATTATGCATACTGAGCTTGTAGTTCAAGTTCCTCTGAAGCAAAATGTAAGTTAAGAAGTTCAAGAGCAGCTGAATATAAATATCTCAATTTTTTTAATCTGTATTTTTAAAAGGCAGCATTTTCAGTTGTGTCCTTGAAGCCGACCAGAGAACAGACTTAAGCATCCAATCCAACACAGAAATGTGACATTCCTCCTGCAAAGAAGAGACTGCTTTTTGCTTAACATTATTATAAATCACCACAAAAGCACTGCTAAATTGTTACCTTGCCTTTCAATAAAGGTATTCATTCCTCCTTATACAAACCAAATTCTCCATTCTGAAACCATGTCAAAATCTCATCAAAATCAAAGGTGTTTCGCTCAAGTAATGATAGCATTTGTTTTGCTCTAACATCACAGCAATACCTCAGTGAGTCACACTTCACAAAGCAACTATGACTTAAAAGGTAAAAAGACACATGTATTTGTTATGTTTCAGACTACCTATTAGACAGTGACAGCACATGAGACATTCTACAAATGAATTATGATTAACATAGTAGTGTTTGGCAAGTCAGGATATTCAGGTACATGAATGAACTGCCTATAAAGATGTCATTTATGCAAGACTGCAAACATTAAACATCAGAAAATAAACAAATGTGAACAACAATATGTGAAACAGATAGAATTCTATTTGCACTCAGCATAAATCCTAAAGTTTAGCAAACATCCAAAAATGCTACAGAAAGAATTGCTAACTGACAAGAAAAAACGAGATTTTCTCCATGACTTTCTTCCTTCAGATGTCAAGTACAATTATTTTTTAGTTTGACAAGAAATTCAGCCAACAAGTTTCTTTTAGTCACTTGCACCCAGACAAGCAAATGGACTTATTTTACTAATACAGGATATAATTATTCTACAGACATCCTCATTCTTTAAAAGATTCAGTAAACTTGAAACTAAGCTGTTATTTACATATTCCTGAGCATATGAAGCTGAAGCATTATTCCTGTGTGATGCAAAGTTAGGTAATGTTGCTGCCAAGATTTATATTAAGAGTTCTCAAATCCACAAAACTTAGAGAGATATTTTAGTACTTAAAACAGTTTGCTAAAAAGAAATCATCTTAACCGTCAGATACGGCCTAAAACAAAACTTCCAGTACCTTCCATGTTTTTTTCAATCAAAAGGGATATTAAGTTACAGTTTTCTAAGGCTCATATCTTTCTAACATGTGCCAAAATTCCTCTTGGATCAGATCTCTATACTGGAATTTGAGCAATATATTTATTTTTTCCCATAAAATGAAGTCTATTCATTTTATGTTGGATTTTCACCAGCTATTTGAATTTACTGATGCTCACATCTTTTGGAGTTTTTAAGAAATCCAAGACATTTTCCCCTCAGAGTCGTATGCTTCATTTACATTGGAAAAAAAAAATCCACACAACAACAAACATCAGCTTGTTTCAGAACTCACCTTCTTGAAAATGACACCAGACTACCAACATACAAGCCTTACAGAGCACATATTGATCAAAATGTTGCAGGTTAAAAATAGTACCTGCAAGATCTCAGCTTTTATTACTGAATAAACATAGATGCAAAATTAACAGACCCTTTTTAAGGCAGAGCTACCTTCCAAAGCCCATAACAGATATATATTTCTTCTGAAATGCAAACTAATAGCTTCTTTTTTCTTAAATAAAGGAATTTACTCACTCATGACTGGAAACTTCTTCGCATGTAATCCAAACCAGGTCTTGAAGCAAGGTATCTTGTTGGAGAAGGTTTCTCAGAGGTATACATGTCCTGGTAATGGTAAGAAAATAAAGAGACTAATCACTTTTCAACTTCAAATAAATAACACATTTACGTATAATAAACAGACTCTCCCATTATCTTTTCACCACCCAGTTTAAAAAAAAAAAAAAGAAACAGATGTATTTGTTATGATTGAGGAACTTTACACTAATGGATATATTTTGAAGTATCAACTCGAAAAGTGTACTTTCTTTAACACTCATATTATAAACTCGTTTGCATGGACTAGTTCATAAATGCTAACCACTTCCAAAAGATACCAAACACTCTTAAGATCACAAGAAGCTACGCTATGGGTGTAGTAACTGAAAATACCATCCAAGTCACGTTTCCCTTCAGCAGAGCTTTCCTCAGCTAGCAAAAAGATGCAATGAAAACCATACTTTTTGATATATAAGAACTACGAACCAATTTACAAAAAAAATACGGATTGGCAACAGCACCCAGCACGTTCTTGGAAACAAAACCTGAAAGTTAAGATTTCTACTAACTGTAAACCAACAGATTTATCAACACCTAACCAAAACAAGCCAGATACCTAAGTAGGGCAGATATGGATTCACTAACAATAGGCCTGACTTTCCCCAAAGCGAAACACAGGGCTTAATCTTAAACACTGATAGTACAGCAAGTACATTTTTAACATTATTACATAATCTCCATCCTGCTGCTAAAAGCAATCTGATAGAACCGTTACATTCAAAGAACTTCGCCTTGCCGTTGTGATTAAAAAGAAAAACAAACATATCTATTATGCCATAAAGTTCTCCTCTAATATCAGCACAAATACCATTTCCACATATTAAGGAATATTATGTGACTTATTTCCTCTATTCAAACCAATTAGAACTTGCTGAACCTGACCACCTGCAACAGCCAAGCCAGATCATATCTTCTGCTGACTCAGATTTTACGTCTCAGCACTTTTGATCTCTTAAGGCTTAAAAAATAAAAATTTATACACAAAATACAGAAGAGATCTGACTTTAACATCCTACAGCGTGACTTAGCAAAACATTTACAGATTTACAGCACATGCCAAAAAAGTAGAGGACCTATCAAAGGACTCGATTCACATCACAAGAAGACTGCTTTACCAGTTGCTAAAACCTGGGGAAAAAAAAGAAAAGAAAAACAAGAAAAAGTTCTGACAGCCAAAGGAAGCTATCAGTAATGTTGCACACTGTAGACTGAAAATTACAAGCAATTTTTTTGCATTGAATAAGTAATGTAGGGAAGAGGATCACCAGGGGAAGAAAACCTAGACAGGCTCAAGCAGTGGGGTCAGGTGAACATCATGAGGTCCAACATATCCTAGTGCAAGGTCTTACACCTGGGTTGTGGCAATCCCTGATATCAGTGCAAGCTGCGGGTATCCCTGTTCAGTGCAGGACAGTTGGATCAGATGGCTTTTGGGGGCTCCTTCCAACTCAAACAATTCTATGATTCTATAAAATTGGTATCATGCTGAAGTAATGTGTATACAAACATTAAATTTAAAAAAAAAAAAGCCAGACAAACACAAAGCCATTACATGGTGCAATCACTGAAGAACAACAGTTTGAATTTAAGGCCCCAACAATTTTCTCAGAGTAGTTGCTAAATTAAATACGTAAGCACACACAGCCTAATCATAAATAAAGTATCCAGTTAAAATGTGTCATTAGAACTGCAGTCTTGTCAGTTTTCTTTTCATTACTGATGTCAAAATTAGCAAATATAACTTCCATGACATGTAATCATTTACTGGACTAATTACAGTTATTATGTAAAGAACAACAAATGAGTGTTACAGATGGCACTCTACCCAGGTCCAAAGCACTTCTGACTGGAGCTCCATATACCTCCTGTGCTCAAATTGTTCTTCAATCTTACACAGAGTCAACTGGATGACTGGCATCTCCAACTCAACATGTTTTTCCTAAGGTATCGTCTCACCTTGGGTTTTAAGTATAAGTTAAGCATACCTTGCATCAGAGACATCACATTACGTGCTATTTTATTGTTTGTATGTACAGGAAAAGGCTGTTCATGGGGAAAAACAAAACATCAGCTCTGAAAACCACTTCACACCAATGACAGCATAATCGTCCATCGTATCATTTATAAAATCCAGTCACATAAAACTAAGGAAACAAATAGTGAAGAACATATATATATGTTCTTGCTATCTGTATCTGAATACATTGTTTAGCTGTTGCTAATATCTGTTTAGTAGCCAATAAATGCTTCCCATTAAATTTAGTTTTTGTTCTTCAAAACAGCAGGGATACGTGTTTTATAACATTTCCCTTGTTTGTAGCTTGGGCTTTTTCCTCAAGGCCATTTTCTTGGACTGTTTGAAAATAAAGAAAGGAAAGCTTCTTACTTTAACTTGCAATTTGGAGCATAATGATAGCAAGCAGTATTGGAAAGCCACAAAAAGTTAATCCTGCCAAATACCAGAGGGTCAGTACATCCTATTGTTATACAATATTGATGTTTTTCTTAAGGATGCATGTTATGGAACTAAAATCACTTTGCTCTCTTAACCAACAACCCAACTTATGTCAGTGTTGACATGTTCTCTCCTGTACACAAACACTATTCAATACTATACAACAGAGGAAAGAAATAATGTTAATGTTGATAGTCTTGCTTTAATATATCACCCTGAAAATCTGCACTTTTATTCAAGATAGAAGCTGATGTGCTCCTGCAATTAGCAAGGCTATTAAAAAAAGGGAAAAAGAAAAACTTACACACATACCTTTGATCTTCCTCTTTTCCTGGAGAGCTAACCCTTGTATCCAACCCAGTATCTCACCTACTAACAAGACATTTATTAGCCCCTGGCGCTACTCAACTTGCCACAGTTGCAAAATGATCAGCATTTTAACTAAGGTTTGAACGGAATGCCTGATGTGGGAGAAGTTCCTTACAAACTTGAGCACACGAGAAATACATTCAATTTTCCACACCTAAGGTCAGGTCTCATCTTTACTAAGTATTTCATCTCATAATAGTGACTGTAAACCAGATTAAAAGTAAGTTATAGCACATTATGAATCTTTGTCTTTTCTCTGGATAGAATCATTGTGCACAGAGTTAAGTCTCATCTGTGATTATGTTATTGTAGCATCTGTTTAACTTGGATACTAGAGTTCACACTATAGATTTATATCCCCAATTCCCAAGACACAGAAATCAAAGGAGCATCATGCAACCACATGTCGATGACAAAATAGCCTAAACAGAGCCTGCCTACACAAAGCAGTATTTTGCTGTTATTTACTTTCTTCTTTAAACCAAAATGTTACTGCTCCCCAAAGAAAACAGAGCCAGAGATTTCAGAAGCACGTTTTAAGGTTTTGCAGATAGCTGAGTTGCCAACAGTGTGTCTGGAATGATTGGTTTCCATGCTGTACACTCAGAGGGCAGTGGAACAGCTGCTTAAAAGGCAGTACTAAATACTCACTTCACACAGCAACCAAGCTGAATTAATTTCAGAGTTATAATCGGCAACAAGAGAAGCTATAAGGAAGCAAGACTAAGCCACGTAACAGCACAGCTATTAACAAAAAACATAATAAAAATTCCAAACATAGCACCTGGCTTCCGAACATCCTAGCTCAGCACCATGCCCACGGCAGCAAGAATGTAAAATGCACAAAGCACAAGTACTAGACGGCCTCTGAGGTCCCTTCCAACTCAAGCCATTCTATGATTCTACTACTTAAGAAGCTACACCAAGCCATGGACTGGCCACAAATGAGGAAGCACACAGAGGTACAAACGAAACAGCACACGGCACACCCTCTCCTTTGTTCAGAGCAGGAATATTTACACTACAAAGTGAACTGCCTCAGTTTCAGGCACTGCTGATTGGCTGCTGCCTGCAGTACACACGAGTTTGAGTTTCGGCTGTCACACAGCAGCTCCAGCTCCCAAGATAACACACCAACCTAATAACCACACTGAACAATTCGTTAATAGGAGCGTTCTGGCTCAACGGATCCTCCACAAAACATCTTCATTGTGAACAAGGCTGACAGACTCACACAGTTTCATCTCACTTTAAAGCAGAAAAAAGCTAAAAACTGGCCGTGCTAACAGCCTGCCTTCTGTGTAGCTGCCTGCTCCAAACTGAGAGCTGCATAAAGAAAGTTACTATGCAGGCAGACGCCTGGTACAGGAGTTGTGCAGTGGGGCTGTATGTCAGCACTTGGCTCTGCCTGTTCGGGGACTCGGGTGGTTTCCCTCACAGAGGGAAACATAGCCTGGGGAACTGGCTGCTTTGCTGGTAGTCCCCGTGGAGGTGGAGGGTGAAGAGAGGGTTGCGGCCCCTCTGCCTCACACTGCGGCTCTCAGGCCGCTGCCTTTCAGCTAAAGCATTACAAAAAGCGCACGAGGGAGCAGGTACAACACGCACCAGCGCCTGGAAGTCCGATTAAAACAAGTTTGAAACAACCAAAGCCTCCCTGCTCCTGACAAGAGCCATGCAGGGGCCCTATCCTGACAGGGCGGACAGCCTCGAGAAGCCCTCGACCCACAGCAGTGATCCCCGACCCCACAGCCCCACTGCCACAGCGGCCCAGGCCGCACAGCCCTCACAGGCACCCCTCTCCCCCACGGCCCCTCACTGGAGGTCCCCCCCGGGGTAGCGCCTCGCTCCAACCTTACAGAGGGACCAAGGGGCACCTCCAGCAAGGCTTCCTTCGCACTGCCCCGGCACACTCGGATCGGCCAACTCCCCACAAGCGCACACCCCCACGCTGGAAATGGGACAGCCCGGAGCCGGCTCCCGCCTCTCCCACCTCCCCAGCTCCACGGGTGCGCACAGCCCGCCCCCCCCCGAGGGAGGATGGCAGCGTCCGCCTCCCCTCAGCTCTCCAGGAACTCAGTCCCCCTCCGCCCGCCTCGTTGGAGAGGTCCGGCGCGACGTTTCCCCCCACACAGCGCCCCGAGAATGAAAGGGTCCATCCCGCGACCCCGGAGGGCGCACAACGGCCGCCTCGCCCCTACCTTTGCTCGCCTTCCTCTTCTCCCTCCTCCCGGGGCCTCCGTCCGCCTCCTCCCCAGCGGCACTTCCCCGCTCTGCTGCCCCAGGAGCGGCGGCCTCCAACCAGGAAGTGCCCCGGCGTGACACCGGCGGCCGCCGCTATGGAAACCCTGCCCGCCCCCGCCCCTCCCCGCCTGGCGCCGTCCCACGGGGCCGGACCGCCGCCGCCGCCATCTTGGACTCACAGGGAGGTGCGGAGGTGGCCGAGCCGGCCTCGCTCCCCGCTCCGTCCGCTGCCATCTTGGGCTCGCAACGAGGGCTGCGCGGCGCATGGCGGCCTGGCGCCATGGCTGAGGGAGCAGTCCCTCGGCGAGGCCGGGGCTGCCGCTGGGAACCCAGCGAGATCGTGCGTTTGGCTTCAGGGCCGAGCCCAGCACCCGCCTCCATTGCCACTGTGTTGGGTCTGCGCCATGCCTCTGTGGTAGCAGGGGAAAGCATCAAACAGGGCTCCTCGTCCTCCGTCATAGCCATTGGGTCTGAGCTACCAAGACCCTCATGTTTAAAACGCCGATCCTTTGTCAGTTTTCTGACAAACCAGTGCTGGATACTGGAAGGTTGGAATACAGCTTGATGGGTGGAGTTCATAAGCTCGTACATGGACATACATATAAAGGGACAGCCCAGATTGCCCGTTCTGCTGGCATGGTGTGCACATCGCTACAGGGACAGCTTCCATCCCAACCCTGCCCCTTCCTCCAGCAGCTTCCCATGCTGCAGTCCTCCCATTCACTGCACTCAAGGAACACTCCATATGCGTAGCCGTGCTTTGCATCGGGTGCTCACCTCAGTTACAAACAAAACCGGAAGGGAGGAAGCACAGAAATGTGACAAACAGCTGTTTGAGGCTGTGAGACATCTCCAGTGCCACAGTGATGTCATCACCAGAAAGCGGTTAGTTTGGTGTGAAAAGAAAACCATTGTGGTTACGAGGGAATTTCAAGTAGCAGCGTAGTATGATTTCACTTTAGAAGCATTAGATTAAAATAAACAGTAATTAAAATGTACTACTAAATGACATCCAGGAATGGTACAAAAGAAAGCAACATTCAGTAAATGTTTTGAGTGTGTTAAGTAATCCTCCGTGCATGTAATAACATGACCTGTTGGAGCACGTCCAGAGGAGGGCCACAAAAATGATCCAAGGGGTGGAACACCTATGAGGACAGGCTGAGAGAGCTGCAGCTGTTCTGTCTGGAGAAGAAAAGGCTCCAGGGAGACCTGAGAGCGGCCTTTCAGTATCTAAACGGGGGCAGTAGGAAAGAAGTGGACAGACTCTTTAGTAGGCTCTGTTCTGATAGGACAAGGGGAAATGGTTTCAAACTAAAAGAGGGCAGATTTAGACTGAATATACGGAAGAAGTTTTTTTATGATGAGTGGTGAGGCACTGGAATGGGTTTTCCAGAGAAGTGGTGGATGCCCTGTCCTTGAAAACACTCAAGGTCAGGCTGGATGGGGCTCTGAGCACATGACCTAGCTGTAGGTGTCCCTGTTCATTGCAGGGGAGTTGGACCAGATGGTCTTCAAAAGTCCCTTCCAACTCAAACAGCTCTATGATTCTATATTTACAAACTTTCTATTCAAATAATAACCAAGGAATTTAGTACGATCTACTAAACTCTTCAAAATAAGCACTTCTATGAGTTGTGGGGCTCTCAACTTTTGGTACTATTTTTCACAAAAACTTGTAATGTGAGAACGTTTCATGGCAAGTTGGGAAAGGCAGTACTCCATTATTTCGCAGTAGGTTAGATGAGCTGAATAATTATTGACTGGTTAGCCTAAGATCAATAAATCTTCTCCACAGATAATACCATTTTTAATAGACTTCTCGTCATCAGAGTTCTCTGTGATTCTAGGGGAAACATAGCTTAAACAGTGTTACTTCTGGAACACCTGAAAGTAGCATCCCCTGACATGGCAGATAATCATGCTAACAAATCTTGCAGTTTCTGTGAAGGTAGCAAATCTAGAGTATATATACATGAGCATGGTAGCATTTGACATTTGTTTTATTTAGGGGGAAATGGCTAAAAGCAGTAAGAGAGTACAAGCTTGGATCACTTGTCTGAATGTTTTTTTCTCTTCTTGTGCTGTGGAAGTGTAATACAAAATAGAAATCATTTATTGCTTTACAATACATTTCAGAAAGAAATTGTGATTAACTAGCCTGCCAGTATCCCAAAAATCCCAAGAGGAATATTGAGGCTGGATCTGAATCCTTCCAATTTAAAGTCTTTATTGTGTTTTTTAAAACTTCAGAAGCTGTTAGAATATAAAAACATACTTAGCTTTCCTCAAGCTAGGGATTTGTTTCCTCCCAAAATGGCTAATTAGTTAAGATAAATGTCTTCCACGGGGAGCTCTTTACTTCATCTAAACCATCTCATCTCTATTGCATACATTCTCAAACTATACATCTCTTTTTTGTTTCCCATATGCTCATTGTTTCCTGTTGTAATACTATAAGTAGGCTGGGGAACAGTTCTAAAATCACAGCTTTCCAAGTGGCTGACAGTGATATCCTACTTGTTTTATCACTACTCCCACATACAAATCCGGCAATATCATTTCCAGCAACACTCCATTTTTGCTATAGTTCTTAGTCTGAGGAATCTGTATCATTGTTATTTATAATGCTTAAAAATCTACATGGCATTTCATGGACCTGCACGAGATGTTGCCTGTGTCTGCAGGACTGTGCCCCAGGAAGCAGGCAAATCTCAGCGTGTCTCTTGGCAGTCTTTGGCACCTGTTATATCTGTGCAGGCCTCAAAAGTAGTCCTTCACGCAGCTTGTAACCATCCCAGCACAGCTTCATGGGATTCCCTACCCCTTTGATTCGTCTTCTGTGTCACATAGGTAGGATGAGCAGCATGGTAGAAAACCTGTCTGGGTCAAGTCCATTTGCACTTTGAATGCAAAAGCTGCAATTTGCTTGCTGAGTGTGAACTTGAAGACATGTAAGGCATGTTTGGGTTTCTGTTGGGCTTGGCCTCTCGTGTATGATACAGCCTAGACTTTTCCATTTAATTATATTCCGAACTGGCATATCTGTTGATGAAAGGTAACACTCAGCGATTAACCTCAAAAGATGACCTGGACTGTGTTTAAGCTCAGATGTTGTACTAGCCACTTACAGTTGCAACTGGAGTCATGGAAGTGAAGATACTCACAAATTACACCTCGTAGATGAGTACCTCATCACATCAGGGACGCACTTGGGGTAGATGTACTGCAGAAGATGCTGAGCACTCTACATTGCCACTGACATTATTTGGCAGCGGTATCATGGAGCCATTGACAAAAGAGCAGAATATTAACATTCCATTTTAAAGTATCCTATTCCCTAAAACATTGCAGTCTTGCCTACTGAACTTCAAAAGAGTACAAGAATTCATAATGTAAAAATTATGAGATTTTCATCAGCAATTATTTCTCAATGTTCTGTGCCCTTTGTTGTTTTTTTTTTTAGCTATGAAGCTTATGAAAATCACTCTCTTTCATAAAATACCATTTTACAAAATTAAGCAGGACGTAAAGCATATGCACAGGATTATAGGAACCAACTGCAACATCTTATTGAAATAAATTTGTCTGTCTTCAAGTTCTGTTAACTGTCTGCTCTTATGATACCAATAGATTCTTAGTTAAATCAGCCTTGTGAGATTTGAGTCTTGCCTTGGGACAAGGGAATGAACTTGATGACCCCTCAGGATTCCTTCTTAGGCCTCACAGCTTTTCAGAATGTGCTCAGCTCAGCAGGCAGTGTGCATACTGGTGCCACTTTGGGTGAAAAACTATTCAGGTTCTCCCAGTGTGTCTGGCTGGTGATCAGAATCCAGATAGCACTATGTCTTCTGCTGTCAACAGCACGACGAGTCATGATAGAGCAGTAAGCCCTGACAGAGCAAGGTTTCAGAATGCTGATGGCTTAGGAAATAAAGACCTAGGCTTTGAATTGGCAAATGCAGGCTTGAAATACCTGAAAGTTTTGAAGCACAGTGCTTTGCTATGGTCCCTAAGCCTCTTTGGGCGGAACTTTAAAATTCATATAAGGATCCGAGTGCTGCTCTGAAGAGCTTGACTTTGACTTTACAAAATTATACACTCTGCTAACTGAAAAGAAAGCAATTAGCAGAGGTCTGTTGGAATTAAAAGTAATTTTAAAACCTGGTTTTGGACTGTTCCTTTTCCAAATTGTGTTTGTGCTATAGGCTTGGTTTAGCTTCTGCAGAGCAAGAATTTAACATCTTTTCTCTTGCATATGGCATTTCCAGTTCTGCTTGCAGATCATTTTTAAGGCACACAACTTGATGTTTTTTCTATTTCACTCAGAATACAAACCATTTATGTACAGTCATGTACCCTAGAGAGTGAGTGGCTCTGATCCTGCAGGTATCCAAGCAAACACAAACCTGTCTTAATCTCTGATTCAAAGAGTTCCACCGTTGAGGCCTGTCACTTCTAAAACCTGCTCTAATCATTACAAAGGATGTCACCCAAAATATCTGATTTGATATGAAGTGTTTATAGGACTAAGAACAATAGGTGCCTGATGGCTATTCTTTCCAGTATCATGTGGTAAAGAACATCAGTATTTCAAAAGATTAAATGTACTCAGCTGCTATACCACCTGCTGCTTTTGCCTTTGTTTATTCTTCCCCAAAATGAAAGTTGTGACTGTGTTTCAGGTGCTACTTTCAGTCCGTCACTTGCTTGATCTTGTCATAGATGTTTACAGGAGCTCAGCATCAGCCAGTTCTGTAGAAGCTATGATTGCGGCAGTGGTTTGCCTGTACGTGCATGGCAGCTTCAGCCCACCTTATATTGAAACACTGCACTGTACTGAGAAAGAGACGTGTTAAAACCAGGGATGGAAGTCTGATTCTAAGCAGGAGGGGTTGCACTTCGCTGTAATTCTTCTGGATGCCGAAAATACTGTTTTCTGTTCTTTTTGGTTCTGATTGTTCTCTTGCCCTCATTCAGTCCCATTGCCTACCAGCTCTTTGTTTTCTGAGGATCAGGTTTCATTGATTCAAGCCTCCCTTCCTGCTTTTGGCGTCTCCTGCCATGTGAATCAGGTTGGAATGTATAAGGTGCCTTCTGTCCCTGCCTGATGAACGGGCTATTTCTGTCCCCTCTGTCTGTCAAGAGAGATTGTCTTCATCCCTTTCTTTTTTCCTCAAATTTTCTGTCCCTCTGGTTCTTGCCTTTTTGTACTGGTCGCCTTCTGTCTTATTCCTTCCGTTACTTCAATAATTCATTTCTTTCTTTCTTTCTCTCTGTCTTTTTTAAACACAGATCTAGCTTCCACTATTCTTTAGTTATCCATAAATATGCAAAGTACATTGGCACACTACAACTTTTTAAAATGTCTCCTTAATACCAAGTCGTCTTTCAATGAATTGAAAAACATCACAATATCAAAAACGTATCACTTACCTGTATATACCTTGTAGTAGAACCTTCCTGAGATCCGTTTCTAGATTGACTAGATAAGATAGACTGTGCAAAATTGCTTCACTTAGAAAATGCACAAATTAGAAAGCCTGACTGAAGAAGGTGTGGTTGTATGATGGGTTTGAAACATGAAATCAGGGTGTTTTCATGAATCAGAGTGCTGGACTCTTGTTAACCAGATTTGATCCTGCTCTCGGAGCAGAAGGGATGAAAGATTTGAACAGGAAAAAGAAAAGCTATAATCAAATAATTTACTTTTCAAACCAAAGAAAGGTAGAATACAGTCAGAACAGAGAAGGAAAAGGAACAGATAAGACAGAAGATTAAGTCTTATTGGCAATGATGCACAAGAAAACAAAACATTAGCTTCATCTTTTGTGTGCCTTAGGTGTGGTTTTCCAGGACAGTAGTTGGAAGACAACGATTGGAATAATACATTTTTGTAAACTATGAAGATCTATTGTAGAGTTATATTAAGACAAGGAATGGGAATCTCATGACATTTTTATAGTCAGTTTTCAGAGCGCAGTCACCATTACAGTTTACCATTTACATATAACCACCAGAATGCCAGAAGGAACCCAGAGTTAACAGAAATAGCATCATTTCTTAGACATCAGCAAATTCAAAAACCTCATGAAGCTACAAGCAAATGAAAATGGGAACATGTAATAAAATGGGAACATGCTCTGAGCTGTAATAGTGGATCCTGCAAAAGGTGTAATTACTTGTCCAAGGTAGTGTGAAAGTTGAACGTTTATGACCTTTTCCATTTACTGCTGAAATAAGCAGACAAAGAAGTGTAAACGTCTGATGGAGAAGAAATATATTGTTTGTTTAGGTAAAGCTCCTTATAGAAGATATATATATAATTCCAACAGCATGGTATTTGCAGTATTTTCCTAGGTTCCATGTTATATAGAATGTATACAGAACAACACAAAATGGGGGATGTTTTAAAGCACGTTATTCCACCTCTGCCATGAGGCACTCTGGGTTCGGGCAGTTTCTTGTTCAGGTGAAAGCAGCATGAAGCATACCTATAAAGCTTTAACTATAGAAATAGCATGCCAGGGAAAATGGAAGTCTTATGCATTCATTTTTTTCCCTAGCCAAGCCCATATGGCAAAAGCAGAATGAAACAGGCCAACTACAGGGTGGCCAAGCTCTCTCAAGCTCATTTCCCACGGTGAGGCTGTCACATGACTGGCAGTAAAGAGTGCCCAAATACAGGGACTGTTGGGTAATTCAGATTCCTGGCTGATGAAGAAAGTGCACTTTCTGCTGAGGCTGGTGTTTACACCAGGCCTTACTAGGAAGCAGTTGCCCAATTTCGTGCTGCAAAGAAGCTGCTGGACTCTCAAGACAGGGAGACTGTCAGAGGCTGTCGTTACTGAAGGCAGCCCTCAGCTCTGGCAAACAAAGCCAGCTTGAGGCTGCAAAGCAGTGTGAATCTTCAAAACCTTTGGCAAATGCCTCTGGAGTGTAAACAAGCTTTATTCTGTCACAAAATCACTGCGCGAAGCAGAGTTTTAGGAAAGATGAGACACTAAACATCAAATAAAAAGCTTATTCTTCCTTAAAGGAAGGTTTCTTGTAATCCAGTGATTTACTATCATATTTGGAGTTTGTGCTCCATCCCTACCCCCAAAATAATATGCACGGTTCAATACGACTACACTTCAGATCGATCAACACCATTAAAGGTGGATTTTCTTAAATACTGGGTTGAGGCAAAAGTGAATTTGTGCAAGGACACACATACCTTGAGATATATGAGTCAATCGGCTTAAAATGTTGTTTTGCCCTGACCTGACAAGGCTTGCTGTCTCTGGCAAGGCATAATCTCTTTTAATATACTACCAGGAAGGTGATGGCTCTTTGAAAATACTTCTGAACTGCAGTTTATCTTGCAGGCTGACACCTTAATAGAAACTATGCCATGTCTTTGGGAACTCTGTTACAAGCAGATATTAATAAGGGTTAGTGCTGATTCAGGGGAGAAATGGATAGGGAAAGGCTCTGAATCTACTTGTTACAGGTTTTGTGCAGAAGTTTAAAAAAGCATGTCAAGGTTTTTAATGCGTCTGAAAACATTGTCGATGGAGATACATATTTTGCTTGATAAACTCATAAGGTTTTGTCCTAAACATCAATATGTTTTCATAAGAGTGTGCTTCTCCTATTCATCACTGTCAGCACAATTTAAAGTTGTGCATTTAAGACTCAAGTAAGCTTCTTTGCAAACACTCTTGAGAATAGGATCAAAATGGGAAGAGATTACTTGTAATCTAATTACATTAGGTTCCATCTGAAACCCTTCAGTATAAAAATTAAAAGAATACAACACAGCTTTGCAATATGCTGTAGTTCACGTGGAAATTATTTGAGCCCGTATAAATGAGACAACATGTAAGAAAATGCCTTGCATTGAGCATTTGCTTTAATGAATCTGAGGACTAGAATGGTTTGGGAGACTAAAAATAAATTGTAAGAACTTTACTCCCAATGCCATTAATGTGAAGCTAACCTTCATTTCTTATTATCCGGCCACAGCTGATAATGAAAAAGCTGGTGATTAAAAGTTCTGTATCAAAAAATGAACACCAAACATGCTATAGGTCAGCAAGGTTGTGGGCAGAACAGCAATGACACTGAAGATTAGCACCTGTTCATGGGACAGACAGTGAATTTCTGTTGCTAAGTGGCTGTAATTGAGAGGACAACATTCATTTCACTGTGAGGGCTGAAAGGAAACTCATAATCACTGGAGACTGTTTTGACTAATTCTTCATTTTCACAGTCTTCTTAACAACAGACAAGGGAATTAAATGAGCTCACAAAATCTTCTTGACTGGCTGTACGTCCATTATTCTGAGTTACAATAAATCAGGATTAAAAAATAACAGGTTCCTTTCTCATTTTGAATTTGATCTATGAGCTTCAGAAACTCCTACAGAGCTCACTTATGCAGGAGAACATTGGATTTCTCTTCCTATTTTTCTGTGGTTTTAGAAAATGACTCAAGCTGTAAAACTCAGTCCTGAATTTTGTGCTCTACCACAGGACTCATATTCCAATTCACTGTGAGTCTACTGATCATTTTCCAAAGCTGTTTGTAGCCCAGTTCCGGAAGTTTGGGCACATTTTGACCTGATGTTGTAGTATGGGCCTGTCTGATCTCAGAACAGCAGCTAGGGAATCCTAACCTTATGTGCTCTACAACCAAAACAAACACATTTGAAACAATGAAAATACAAGGCCTGTACCAGTTACTGGCCAGACGGTATTGTGAACTGTTGTAATTCATCAGCAAAACAGAGGAAGGAAGTGTTTTAAAGCAAGATTATATTATTTTCCTTAAGTTCTTATTATGAAATCTTCCTGAAGTGAACTTTCAAAACTTCAGAGGGGATGAATGAAAGAGGGCAAACCAGAGACTCACTGGGGAATTGTTAAAAACAAGGGAAAAGTACAGCGTGCCACTTAAATAAAGGAAGAACTCATTACCAATTCTCACTCTGGCAAGACAGATGAAGAAAAACAGAAGTAACAGAAAAGAATAACTAGTCAATTAAAATATATGCTGTTTGTGTCGTCTTATTAAGGATTGGGGAGCACCTAGGGTCTTCCTCACACTGGAGGGAAATAAGGCTGAAACCTGAGAAAAAGAGATAAGGCAAGCAGTGACATATTTACTAGATTGAGAGACAGCAAGATTTAGCACATGACTGCCAATAAATTGCCTTGAGATACTTAAGAAAAAATGATGAGAAAAATGCATTTTATTTTTACTGTCATTTAAGAGACAAAATACATTTGAAACCCATGAGAAGAAAAAAAAAGTCTTAAATGAAAATGACCCCTGACCATTCTGTTCACACCAGTCAAATAAAATACATCCTGTTTTTTAACTCTTACACAAGGCAGAGCCTGGTCTGCATGCACTCTTTCCAGCCAAAGATTTGAAGCATTTCAATTAGAAACAGGGGAGGTGATGGGGAATTCAAGGTGCTGCTCCCACCTAAGATAAAGGGTGAAATCTGCATTTGGGAAAATGAGTTAGTTCATTGTATTGCCTCTCCACTACAACTGGTTGATACACAGCACTTAGAAATATCCTCTGACAAGGTCAGTGTATCCATTGTGTTACTTAATTGAATGACGTGCAATTTGGCATTTTAAATACATCCTGGGCTTTCCGTACAACCATGAAAATCTGTCACACAGGCTGCATCAGATTTTTCTTGATTGTTTTATTCTAGAACATTTGCATTGAGATATAAAGGCATAATTCTGTTGTGTCCTGTATCAGTCCTCCCCAGTTCCTTTCCATGGGAAGAAGGGATTGCTGGGGAACCCTCCCTTGCTGTGCGGAAAGAATATTACTGCTTTCCATCCAGACTTTGTAGAAGAGCTTGGAAATGCCTGTAGGTGCAGAGTCTCAGAATAAGCCATAGGTAAGTGGTGTCACAAGTAACCACCTTTTTGTGACACTGCTGAATTCAGCTGCATGACTTATTTTGTGCAGAAAGTCACAGCAGATGATCTGATCATCTTGTAGCCACCTGGGTTGGACTGATCTCACAAACTTACATGTCTACAGTATATGTGCCTATGTGTAAGCTAGGTGTTTGGGCTCCTATCATAGTAACTGCAGAGCCAGTCAAAGGAGTTTAGGTCATGATTCACTTTGTTATGAAATAGACACTTTTATTTGATAAGATTAATCACGCTCTAAGCTCTGCTTCTTTTCATTGATTATACTGGGAAACTACTCAATAAATACCTGCTTAGATTTAGCTGTCTACTTCATAAATACCTGAGCTCAAATTCCATTTCCATTTTGAGACTCCTGATAATGTTTTCAAGTATCTAGATGCAAGTTGGGTGTCTAAGCTTCCTTTACAGATAATGGTGACCTGATCAATACTCAGTGAATCCTGAATGCTATTAAGCAAACCAAATGCAGGTACCTCCGCTGACTGCAATGGGAGCTTCAACAGCTCGCTCACAAATAAACACCTACGTGCAGACACCTAAATTTAGGTATCTTAATCTGCGTGCTGAGCCTAACCATGACATTAGGTAAATGAATTTGCTGCCAGCCAACTCTGTAGAAACACAGGTTTAAAAGCCAGATTTGAATAACTTTGATGAGGAGCAAAGGGTTTAGAAAATATAATCTCAGCTGTATTGAGAATTAAGTAAATACTAGCATAAGAGCCAAACAGGAATCTGTTCTGTATGTCCGGTATCTTGTCTTTAAATATATACGTACCTCCTACTCAACTGTTCAGATGACAGAACAGGATCTGCCTTTTTAGAAATAGATCAGGATCATTTGTTGTTTTCACTGTTGTAAGCTGATTATCTGGTTTTGAGTAGATAAAAAACACTTTGCGGTCATTCATCCTTACTGAAAAGGAGATGTTTACCATGTATTGAAATCTGTCATAGGGTTGATACTTTCAGTTAACAATTAATCTTAATGATTCTTAGTATTTCTGTTGCAAATGAAAATCAGGGATTGATGGGTTCTAACGCCCTCAGCTGATGACACTACCTGCCTGTGTAGGCCTAAAGCTTCGCATTTGGTACACTGTAGAAAAAACATCAGCATCATGATCTATTTTTGCCAGAGACAGACAATGTAACTAAATGTTTTCAGTGCTAATTAAGGTATGCTCATACAATGACGATGAGTGTTAGACAAATACCTTGTAATCAGGCAGCACTCCAAATCTGCTCCTGTGTTCACACTGGATATTGCTGATAATTGTCCTCTTCCCAATCACATTATCATAGAAAACATAGCTGGAAGGGATACTGAGATGGGCTCATCGACTGCATTCTCCTACCCCCCAGCTGGATCAGCTATACCTAAAGATTCTGAGCAACTGTATCGATTTTTAAAATGTATTAAAGCAGTATATTCTTCTTTTCAGTTTTCTAAGCAGGATCAGACATTGTTTTATTTCTTTTGGGGACAGAAATTGTTTAGATCAAAGAAATAAGGAGGAAAAAAAAGTAAAACCTCCACCTTTTGGTCTATTCTGCTTCTCAGACTGAATGCAGATACAAATTACTTCTCTGTACAGAGAAAATATATGAGGTTTGGTTTGGTTTGGTCTGGTCTTTTCCCAGCTGTCAAGTTTGGAATAAGTAAAAGGCCTTAAGGATATGAAGAGAAGAATTCTTCTTTTGCCAAAGCCTGCCCCACTCCTAATCATAACAACAGGTTTGCAAAACCCAGGGAACTGTTTCTGAGCAATACCATGCTATGCAGATCTGATAATCTAAACAGGGCCAAACTACCCCCTTGGATGCACATCAGTGTTCTGTTAGCACTGAGCTAAGCTGTAGGAGTACAGCCAAGGAGAGTAGGATCACAGGCTGCTACATTTCTCATACCTGAACCCCTCACCATGGTGAATCAGTGCAGAGCTATAAAAAGCAAATGGAGATTCCTCAAGACAAATTCTAATCCCGGTGCTAGAAGTTATGAGCAGATGGAAGAAACAGATAGGCAGCTCAGTGCTGAGAGCTCCCTCCGCGTAGGATAACTCCTGAGGTGATGGAGTGCAGAAACAAGGGGCAGCAGAACACCTGTGTTTGTGCCACATGATCCAGGAGGCTGTCTGCAGCCACATCTGATTTCCATAACATTAGACTTGCTCTAGTTTAGCCTGTAGATACATAACTTTAGGTCCTAAACTTAAAGATCTGGGCCAATACTTTCAACCTATTACTGGAAACATAATATGCAGTTAGCCTGCTTGAAAAGAAACTTCAGAAAGAAAAAAATAAGAAAACAGCAGATGCTCTGGGTGACACCTAAAATGACAGCACATCCCTTTTCTGGTGCAGCCAAGTCTCAAATGTGAATAAAGCAACTCCTGAGAGAAGCTGCAGAGACAGGAGTGACAACCATCCCCGCAACCCTTCTCGTCTGGGCTTGACTTCCCCCATGCTTATTGGCTGTTTGTTACAGCTTCTGCCCTCAAAATGTCTTTCCATCTGCCTCACTCCACTCTTGATACTGCTGATACTCTTCATTATCTCTTCTCCTCTCTCTTTTTTTTTCCATTTATATTCTCACAAGTAGTCTCACATCACCAAAATACTGCATAACGTGTTTACTACTCAAATCACTGCCTTCACTTTGCATGTGTAAATCAAGCTGCTTTCTCCAGGTCTCAGCTTTTTTGGAGCAGGAATTAGTGTGTCTTGTATGGAGGAACCACATCCTTTCTCAGGCGTATGCACTCAGGTAATAGACATGATTTACCTTCCTAGCATCCCTATAATTGCACTTCTATAGATTGATGCAGACCTAAACTACTAAGCAATGCTAATATGCGCTGAAGGAAAGTACTCAGTCTTCTCTAGTATCAAAAAGATGTGCAGTTATGTACTTACGCTGCTCCACAATTTTGGGAGCACTGGAGTGCAAAGGTGCTGTCTGATTCTATTTTGTATTACTGTGGCTCTGAGACTGCGCAGATTTTATTAGCACTGCACACCCAAAAGCTGAAAATAAAGTCTTCCTGGCCTGCAAGGCAGATCTTTGTCCTCAGCAATTAAAATGAAACCTCATGCCACTGTTAACAGCCAAATTTGTATTTTCATGCAAAACATAAAGAATCTGAAAAACCCTACAGCCACAATCCATTTGTTTAAGTGTATTTGTTTTACCCCAGATGTCCAAATACATGCTGTTCATCTCCATGAAGGTTCTTGCTGAGAACAGTAGTAGCAGTTGAGGTGTTCAGGTTCCAAGAGCTGAATGTGCCATTACCACATAGGTCATGCACTTAGTACTGAAATACACGGGCAGACTGTGACAGGGCAAGGAGGAAGCCATTCTATGATTCTATGAAATAAGAAGAAAAAGACGAATTTAAATCAAATACTAGCTAGAAATGGCCCTTTTTTTTTTGGCCACCTCCATAATTAAGTACATCGATAGGTAAGAAGGAGAAATGTGGATAGTCATGTTTTAAAATAAGAGATATAATAATTGCATTATTTTAAAGATATCTAGCCAAATCCCCATCTTTTGCATACTACACAGATCTCATTGGAAAAATGCTGGATTTAAGTAAATCAATGTCAGTGCGATTAAGTAGGGTGTAAATTGGGGAAGTATTTGATTTCCTTGCCTCTTATGAGAGCAGAAAGGATAATCAGTGTACTGCTGCTTGTGAAACCCAAGCAAAAGTTTCTCATGTAAGTAGAATGAAAAAGCGAAAATGAAAGCAAAGATAAATAAGCCAGTTGGCTGTTTAAAATTAATTGAACTCTAATAAATGTGACCAATAATGTGACTAGTTCATCACAATGTTCATTGACGTGCTCGCTGCCACATTAAGAATCTTCCAGTACTAATCAGCTCAGCTCTCAATAAAGCGGCTGCGTGGTAAGGAACATCACTGGTACACTGTAGTGTTACTGTGTTGTAAGAGGGTATTCTTCATGAAAACAGCAACATGATTTTAAATGTAGGAAACCGGCATTACTTTGGCCGGCTTTCCTCTGAAATTTGATGGTTCCACTTATCTCCTGCTACATCTGACAGCAGGGTAGGGTTTGCCGTGATCTTCAGTACCACCTGTCTTAAGAACACTGATGGCTGGATACAGAACAGAGACACAGGTGATGGCCTCTACTAAGAGAAAAGCTGCAGAGTTCACTTAGCAGTCACCTGCAGGCTCTGACCTGCCCCCAGCCTGCGTTCTTCACATTGCAGCACATGCTGCTCAATGAATGGACAGAGTGATGGGAGAAGTGGAGGTGTTGTAGGGGAGTGAGAGGGTGGGTAACTCAGAGCACTAGGGCAAAGCAATACAAGTTATTTCTCAGCAACACAGCCTGTAACGACTGTTTCCTACAGATTTGCATTCAGTACTGCACTGAGCAGTTACACAAGTTTCCCCTTATTATAAAATCCCCTCTCTTACAGTGCCTTCATTTGACACATACCCAAACGCACTGTGTTCTCAGCTTCCTTCCGTGCCCCAAGCTCCTCGCGGGGCGAGGGCAGGGCGGTGCCTGGCTCTGAGCTACAGACACATCACACTGTTCATTGGCTGGTACAGCACTCAAGACAGATGAGCAAGCATTAATTTCTGCCTTTTTGTTCTGCACAGCAAAGAAGGTCCAGGAATTCTTCAGTTTCTCTTCCAAGCTCCCTGTCTGTGTGACTGGCAAACATCAGAATTCACTGCAGCTTCTTTTATCCTTCAAAAATAAAACTAAAATAACACTTAACTGTCCCTTTTAATTTGTGGGTTAGTATTCCCTAAATACAGACTCATTTTCTTTGCTCATTATATATTAATATTTCTTCTGCCTGGAAACAGGAGCCATGAGCACTTTGACACAGAGAGGTACAGGATGTTTCTCCGTTATATCAGACAGCTATGTTAAATCAAGTCCTCACCCCTTGCTTAGGGCCAACTCACTGTGAATTTAACATGTGTGGCCTTGAAAAGATAAAACAGCGCAGCAGTTCCAGACTCAGAGCACTAGAGCCACCAGGTTGGACCACGTCATTTCAATTGGCACTGGTGGGATATCACGTGCCCAACACCACAGCCCTCACTCCAGCCTCCCCACAGCAGGGCTGGGTCTCAGCTCTGGGGGCTGATGTCCCCATTTCCCTCTCCCCCCAGCACTGCACAGCATGTAGGGTGCAGGGAGAAATCACACAGCACAAGGCAGGGAAGATGTACAGCAGGTTAAGTTGCTGACGACCCATTAGTGAGCACTGTTCTAGATCAAGCCCCTTGCAAGAAATGTTTTGCCTGAGGACTCCTGAAAGTACATTTCTCCTCCAGCCTCATTCAGTACTGATAGGCTTCAGCTTCTCACTGAATTAATTCTGTGACTACACCAGCTTTATAGCCAAGGCAAATTTTAACTGTGTTATCCCCATGGAACTTTTGGCTTTGTTGGCAGTGCCCATAGGAACTATTAACTGTTGCTTCTCCCATAGGTCTGTAAAAATCACAACCATTTGGAAGATGTTGGTATTCTTATGAGATAAAAGTCCTACTTCATTGAAAACAAATGAATATTTCCCCTGGTTATAATGCAATATCTCTGGTCACTTTTATAGAGAAACAAGAAAAAGAATGAAGGAATACACGGAGCTGAAATCTGGCCAAAGGACAGGAAACAGGTGAACAGGAAGAGTCCAGAAAACTGAATGCACTTCACTACGGAAAGAAGTCAGTAGCAGAGGGGAGGACGAGGTGGGCAGAGGGTGTTATTTTGCAGTGAGAATTGTCGTTTGCAGAACTGGGTGGGAAGAAAGCCAAGCAAGCAAAGCGGCTATTGCCAAAGAGGCAAGGAGGGAGAGGTTTTAGGCAAACTGCTGCTGTGGGCCCCTAATGGCAGCTCCAGTTTATGTGTTCTTTCACAGTATCTGACTGGTTTCCCTTGGCTCCCTGTGCAACCAACAGAGGGGAGAGGCAGCTCCAAGAGGCGTTTGGAGCACCTGACACAGGCACTGACCAGTCCTCCAGAGGAGCACCCGTCCCTATTGTGTTCAGGGAGCCCTGCAAGATTAAGTACCTAAATCTGGAAACAAAAGTTACATATTCTTAGGACAGGATTGAACGCCTTCTTCTTATCATTTGTTACAGCAGCCCATGTATTTCACAGTTCTGATCATTGTTCCATCTCAACAATCTCATAATTGGAAGGCACATAAGGAAAATGTAATGCCAGGGAAATATGAATCGCTTAAAAGCCTCTGAGGTGAGGACAATGAAGGATGAAAAATGAGCGTGAGGAGGATGAGAGAAAAACAGCAAATAAAGAGGAGCAGGGAGAGGTGTAGTGACAAAAGGGCTTTGATCACTCCCCTGGTCTGCAAGCTGAAGGAAACAGAAGTAAAAGCGTTGCATGGAGCAGTGCTGCCACACAGTGACAGGGAAATGGAGCACTGCAGCAGTAACGACACCGGGAGCTTTATGTTTAACGCTAAATGGAATTACAGGAGGCAGCGTTATTGCCAGGTAAGGACCTAACCTGAGCCTGACTCGAGCGGCAGATGCTGAGCTGCTCATCCTGGTTCCGTTTATTACGAAGTATCAATAGCAGTCATAGAGTTAAGCCTGGATTCAAGTCCTTTCTCTCAGCAGAATAATCAGTAACAAAAAAAAAAATCACTTTTTCTTAGAGAACAAACTCAGCTGTTCTGATAGTCTGATATATATTTATTCTGTAGAAGATTCTGAACTGCTAGAAAGAAGACAGTCCTCAGCTAGAGGAGGAATTATGACATGTCTTTCTGTGACTAACATAAATTAGAATAATATTCTTTCAAAGGGAAAAAAAAACAAGGCTAGGATCCCAGCTAAGGTTAGGCATTAAAATCATACAAGTTCCAGGAGTGAGCAGAGCAAAGAACCCCTAGCTTCATGCCCTTAGAAACTCCCAGCCCAAGTGAGGGTTGTCCTGAACTTTCTGTTTCAGCCTTCTCTTTTCCAGGCTGAACAAGCCCAGTTCCTTCAGCTTATCTTCCAAGGAGAGGTGCTCCAGCCCTTGGATTATCCTCACAGCCCTCCTCTGGACCCTCTCCAACAGCTCCACATCTTATCTGTGTTGGGGTCCACAGACCTGGACACAGTACTCCAGATGGGGCCTCATGAGGGCAGAATAGAGGGGGGCAATCCGATTCCATGCTGGCCACTCCTCTTCTGATGGAACCCAGGATACCATCGGCCTTCTGGGCTGCAAGCACACACTGCTGGCTCATGTTCAGTTGTTAATCAACCAGGACCCATAAGTTCTTCTCAGCAGGGCTACTCACAAGGAGTTCTTCTTCCAGTTTGTATACATATCTGGGATTACCATTATCATTGAACCTCATTAGGCTCACAAGGGCCCACCATTCTAGTTTATCAAGGTCCCTGTGGATGGCACCCCTTCCTTCTGCTGTATCAACCACACCACTCAGCTTGGTGTCATCAGCAAAGTTGCTGAGGGTGCACTCAATTCTATCATCTATATCACTGATAAATATTTCAAAGAGTACCAGACCCAAGACAGACCTCTGGGGGACACTGCTCATTACCAACCTCCACGTGGACATAGAGCCATTGACCACAACCCTCCAACTGTGACCTTCCAACTAATTCCTTATCCACCAAACAGTCCATCCTTCAATCCATATCTCTCCAATTTAGAGATAAGGATGTCATGGGGGATCGTGTCAAAGGCCTTGCAGAAGTCCATGTAGATGACATCAGTTGCCTTCTCTTTGTCCATCAGTGCTGTCACTCCATCATAGAAGGCCACCAGATTAGTCAGATATGACCTTCCCTCGGTGAAGCCATGCTGCCTGTCTCAGACCACCTGCTCGAACCTCATGTGCTTTAATACATCTTCCAGGAGGATCTGTTCCATGATCTTCCCAGGCACAGAAGTGAGGCTCATCAGCCTGTAGTTCCCTGGTTCCTCCCTCCTCCCTTTCTTGTAAATGGGAGTGATGCTTCTCTTTGTTCAGTCCCTGGGCACAAAGGAACCATGGAAGCGTCAGCTAGGATACTTTTGGCTAAAAAGGAATATCAAAATCTTCTGTCATCTTTTCTTTAGGCAGTCCCAGAGGGTTCCACATCAGAGAAACTATCATGAACAAATCTTTCTCTTTGCTAGCAGAACGCACTAAGCAGGAAAATAAATTCTTTTCCTTGGCCTGGGTCTAAGAACAGGACTTTCCTCTCCTTGTTGTTGTGGAACTACTACACACCCAACAAGAACTTAAGCAGCCCTTGAGTTGCAAAGATGCTGAACCCCTCTGGCTCCCAGCAGGATTTGAATGATTTCAGCAGTGTTGAAAATCAGGTCACAAGATCCTCTGGGAATGCCAGGTTGGAATATTTCACGAGAAATTATTTGCATGAAACTCTGCAGGGGATATGCCTGCCTCGTGTTCCATAGCATAGTCCCAAGTGTTCATCACAGTACTCCAATTAATAGGTAGAAGTGTCTTTAGGTACATATTTACTCATTTATGTGTGGATGCACACATACCCACGCTCACATGCACACAGAGCTTCTCTTTAGCAGTTTGACATTTCAGCCTTGTCTCAGCAAGGTCTGCCTGTACCCCGGGATGAGGTGCCATTCATACTGGCCACCACTGACCATCAGGGTGAAGCAGGAACTCCTATGATAAACACCCTATCTGGGATCACTGAAAGCCAAGAAAATAAAGACACAATTAAGCCTCATAAAGAGAAGGATTCTACGTGCTATTTTTGTTGTCTGTGCATCTTATATAGCAACATTTGAATGAGGACCCAAGAGTGCATTATGACAGCTAAATGCAGTTGAATTTCAAAACATCTTTTGCTAGCACTGTGTGATACCCTGAAAAGTATCTGTAATGATTTAGCAATGAAATTGCATTATGGCCATTATCATCTCCCTTTTCATTTTATATGAAAGATCAATAAAGATAAAGGTTAGAAGAGCCCTGTCTGGTACTTGCAGCCCTGGCTGCTGGTTGTTTCCAGTTGGAAGTGTGAGCTCAGCCATAACTGCAATGCTGGTAGCAAGTGCTATAAAGAGGAAAGCTGTCTGAAATTGGAAAAAAAATTCAACACTTTCTCAAGAGAAGGCAGCAGTCGGTCTGTTTAAAGCACTGGGGAAGCTGCAGCCAAAAAAGGTCTGTGATGGAGGAGGGTGTGAAAGGAAACATGAGGCTGTCAATCAAAGCGGAAAAGAGCAGAATTTCCAGAGAGCTGGAAATGCTATATTAGAAAGAACCTATTTGAAGAAGATGGAAAAAAATTGTTCCAATGGAAATGGACAGAACAAGAAGACAAAGAGAGAAAGAGAAGGAACTGGAAAAAAAAGAAAAACAAGGAAAAAAAAAGATTGCAATTCACAAGGGCAGCTTTAAAGACGAAGGAAAGAGGTTACTTGCCAGTGTTGCAGGGGAATGCAAACTCCTCCCAGAACTGAAACACATTGTGTTCTCTGTGTGTTGGCCTTTGCCACACTAAGAAAGGACTCTGAGAAGTGCTGTGATCAATTTAGAATGATTTACTTTTCTTCTAAACAGGCATTTTTTTTTGCCATAGATTTATACCATATACTGAAAGTAAATTTTGGTGAAGCACAAAGAACCATGAGAAAATGAAGATGGGCAAGTGGAGGAAGTCCAGCCCAGCCCCAACTCTCAGACCTATAAACGCCCTTCAACATTTACGAAATACTACATATTTCTATTACAGTAAAGCCACAAAACCCAGACATGAGAGGCACACTCACAAAAATGGGGACATAAAGCAGGAATACAGATTAACATTTCCAAGCAGCATCTGTTGGACAATTATCTGTTTTATTTTAGAGTACCTGTGGCTCTGACAGAAAATGGAGCGCAAACAACAAAGCCTTGACTGTGTATAAAACATGTGAATTGTGAATACGTTCCTCTAGCATTTAGGAAAGGACACATGATGGGTAGGTGTGACAAGCAAGAACAGGGAATCATGACTAGGGCACCCTGCATCTCCTTGAACGATGCTGCTTGGTCTTTGGGCCCGGTAACATCTCCTAGCAGGTGAGATTGTTTGCTAGCTGCTGCTTCTACACAGCTGCTTCTTTCCCAGGAGACTGCCTGAGCCAGGTGTGAAGAAAGAACGGTCATTGCTCCTGGGAGTAAACAGAGAGCAGCAGAATGAAAGAAGTGTGAGAGGTTACACTGCAAGGTGACGTTTTTTGGAAGGGCTATTTTAAGTAATGAGGGTCTGCAGAGAGTTTAGATACCGACAGGCTGCTCTCAGGTCTCCCTGGAGCCTTCTCTTCCCCAGGCTGAACAGCAGCAGCTCTCTCAGCCTGTCCTCATAGGAGAGGTGCTCCATCCCTTGAGTCTGTTGCTTCCTACAGGAGAATACACCCGGTGAGTTATTCTAAGTGAGGAAGAGGACTGTGCTCCTGACTGCAATGCGCAGGCTCATTTTGGAGAAAATGCTTTGCTTTTTCCTCTTATTAACTCACATAGTATAGAATCATGCAGTAAGATGTACGTCTCTGAGATCTTTAAATGGAAGGTGTAGTGATAAACCTCACAACAAGCTGTATGCTGTAATGCACAGAAGTCTGTTCCTCAGTGGAACCACATAACTTATTTGGTCCCTTCCATGTGTATCACATTCAGTCTCCCGTAGTTTCCCACACTTTTTTTTCTCCTTCTTATTCCTCTTATAGTCAACACGCTGTGGAAATCTGGTCTCTTGCTAGAGAACTGCACAGCAGAGGATCACAGAATCACACGGCTTGGGTTGGAAGGGACCTCAAAGCTCTCCCCGGAGCCTCCTCCTCTCCAAGCCGAACAATGCCCGCTCCCTCAGCCCTTCTTCACAGGAGCGGCGCCGCAGCGTTCTGACCACCTCCACGTCCTTCCTGCGCGGGCGACGCAGACCGGGACGGCGGCTCCGACGAGCGGAGCTGACGCAGCGTTAGGAGCGTCGGCTGCCGGCTCCCGCCCGGCTCTTCCAGCCCTCAGCCGCTGGCGTCCGAAACCCCGCGGCCGCAGAGGCAGCGGCGCAGCGCCGGCTATAGGGGTCAGCAGCGAGCCGCGGCCGCGCGGAGGTGATGGCGGCGGCGGGCGCGCTAC
>JANHGO010000069.1:9082748-9110187 GCA_024606505.1 Aquila spilogaster
ATTTCACTTAGAATAAAAAGGACAAAAAATGTGACCCCAGACAAATTCCTCTGTTAGCTGCAAGGCTGGGTGACTCTTAAACAGATCTTAAGTCACAGTTTTCTATGGCTCAGATCTTTCCAATGCATGCCAAAATTCCTTTGGGATCAGACCTCTATACTGGAATTTGAGTAATATATTTATTTTTTCCCATAAAATGAAGTCCATTCATTTTATGTTGGATTTTTACCAGCTATTTTAATTTACTGGACGGTCACATATTTTGGAGGTCTTGGGTTTGCTAAGAAATTTTCCTCTCAGAGTTACATGTTTTATTTATACTGAAAAAAACAAACATCAGCTTGTTACAGAACTCACCTTCTCAGAAATGATACCAGACTACCAACACAGAAGTCTTACAGAACACACATTGATCAAAAATTTGCAGATTAAGAACAGCATCTGCCAAATCTCAGCTTTATTTGGTTATTTTTAAAGGACTGAAGAGACAAAACTCAGTATGAATATTTTTGAGGAAGAACCACCTTCCAAAACCCACTACAGAAGTACATTTCTTCTTAACTGCAAGCGAAGGGTTTCTTTTTCTTAAAAAAGAAAGCTACTCACTCATGACTGGAAACTTCTTTGCATATAATCCAAGACAGGTCTTGAAGCAAGGTATCTTGTTGGAGAAGGTTTCTCAGAGGTATACATGTCCTGATGATGGTAGGAAAATAAAAAGACAAATCAATTTTTCAACTTCAAGTAACTAGAGTAAATGTTTATATATACACTGTCTTTCCTACTACCTTTTCATCCTCCTTATTAAAAAAAGGAACACAAACATGTGTTTGTTATGACTGAGGAACTTTACTGCTTATGGATATATTTTGAAGTTTATCAACTCAAAATGTGTACTTTCTTCTAACACTGGTATTATAAACTTGTGTTCATAAAATATAACTGCTCCCAAAAGATAACAAACATTCTTAAGAAGTTAAAAGTACAAGACTACAATATGGATATAGTTACTGAAAATATCATCAAAATAGTATTTTCCTTCAGCAACCTCAGCTAGCAAGAAGATGCAATATAAAGACACTCTTTAAAACACAAGAGCTACAAATAAGTCTACTAAATAAGCATGGGTTGGCATTCGCGTCCAACACTTCCTCCTCAGAAACAAAACCCAAAAAAGTTACCATTTCTAGCAACTGTAAACCATCAGATCAGTCAATTCATAATGAAAATGAAAAAAAAAAAAGATATCCAAGTAGGGCAGATATGGGTTCACTAACAATATGCCTGGCGCTCCCCAAAGCGAAATATAGAAGACTTACTCTCCAACAATGACAGCACAGCAAGTACATTTTGGAAAATTTATTATATAATCTCCATCCTGCTGCTAAAAGCAAGTTTCTACAAGTCTGATAGAACAGTTAAATGAAAGTAACTTCACCTCACAGCTGAGATGAAAAGAAAAACCCAAGCATATCTATTAAGCTACAGAGAGTTTTCCTCTAATACCTGTACAAATAGAGTTTCTGTAAATTAAGGAATATTATGCGATTTATTTCCTCTTTTCAGAGCCAATTAGAACTTGCTGAACCTGACCACCTGTGCTAATCCAGCCAGATAATAACTTGTGCCGACTCAGATTTCAAGTCTCAACTCTCCTGATCTCTTAATGTTTAAAAAAAGATAAAATACAAAAAGACAAAAGAAGAGATCTAACTTTTTCTGAAGTATGACTTGTGTAACATTCACAGACTTCCAGCACATGCCAAAGAAGTAGAGGAACTATCATAGGACTGGATTCACACCACAAGAAGGCTCCTGTATCAATTGCTAAAACAATTAAAAAAAAAAAAAACCAAACCAAACCAAAACAAAAACCACCAACACAACACACCAAAACCACCCACACACCACAAAAAAATCCAGCTGCCAAAAGGAAGCCTTCGGTAATGCTGCAGACTGAAAATTACGACCAACTTTTTTTGCATTGAAAAAGTAACACAGGGAAGAAGCTTAACAGGGAAAAAAAATCGTATCATGCTGAAGAAATACATATGCAAACATTATAAAAAACCCACAGATGAACACAAAGCCATTAGAAAGTGCAATCACTGAAGAAAGTTCAAATTGCAGGTCCTGTCAATTCTCTATGAATGGTTGCTAAATTAAGTATTTAAGCACACACAGCCTAATCAAAAATAAAGTCTCTGGTTAAAACATATCATTAGAACAGCAGTTTTGACATCAGTAATCAAAAGGAACCTGACAAAATTAGCAAATACAACTTCCATGACATTTAATTATTTACCGGACTAATTACAGCTATTATGTTAAGAACATCAAATGAGTCATACAGACGGCCCTCAACCCAGGTCCAAAGCACTTTTGACCAGAGCACCATACTACCTTTGGGCCCAAATTGTTCTTCAATCTTATGCAGAGTCAACTGGAAGACTGGAGTCTCCCATCCAACCTGATTTTCCAAAGGTATGGTCTCACCTTAGTTTTTTTAAATATGAGCTAACAATACTTTGCCTCAGAGACAGCGCGTTACATGATATTTTATTGTGTGGACGTACAGGAAAAGGCTGTTCATTAGGAAAAAACAAAACATCAGTTCTGAAAACCATTTAAGGCTAATAATAGCATAATAACACACCATATCATTTATAAAAATCTAGTCACGTAACACTCAGGAAATGAGATGGGGAAAATATAGCAGCTATATACTACCTAAAAACATATGTCATAACCATGAAAAGTGACTGTTTGGTACACCACAGCAACTTGAACTCCAACTTCCAGCTATAAAATTTACTCCTATCTTGCCTTCTGAGTCTAAATATTTTGCTTAGCTATTGCTAGTATCTGTTTACCAGCCAATAGAGACTTCTGGTTGAATTCAGATTTTGTTCTTTGAAATAACACTGCATATGTACTTTATAAAATTTCCCTGGTTCACAACTTTATAATTGTGCTAAAGGCCATTTACTTGGACTATTTGAAAGTGCTTAAGTCCCTATAAAAGAAAAGTTTCATCTTTATCTGTAATTTCTAGTATAGCAATAGCAAGCAGTATCAGAAAGTCAGGAAAAGTCAACACTGCCAAATATCAGAAAGTCTGTACTTTGTACTGCATTACAATATTGACACTTTTTCCTAAGGATGTGTGTTAGAAACTAAATGGTTACCACTTAGCTCTCTCAGTCAACCACCTGATTTATTTCAACGCTCGTAGGGTTCTCTCCTGCACAGAAACACTACCAACTATTACAGAACAGAGAAAGAAAGACTACTACTTGTTGAATGTCTTGCTGAAAGATACCATCTTGGAAAAACTGTCTTTTTATTCAAAATAGTACCCTACATCCTTTATGCTTTCCCTTGCAATTAACAAGGCTATAAAAAAAAAAAACCAAACCCACACATACCTTTGATCCTTCTCTTTTCCTGAAGAGCTAACCCTTGTATTCCACCCAGTGTTTCCTCTACTAACACCCATCTACCAGCCCTTGGTGGTATTCACCTGAAGGAGCTGTGAAACTATCAGCATTTTAACTTAGATTTGAAAGGAATACCTGAAGCAAGAGAAGCTCTTTACAACTTCAAATTCAAGCACACTAATAATACATTCAATTTTCTGTTTCCACACCTAGTGCCAGGTCTCTTTCTTACCCAATACTCTGTTTCAGGAGAATTAATATGAGCCAGATTGCAAGTAAATTACACCATATTGTAATTCTATGCACTACGACTCTACCCAGAGAAAATATTTTCCTTTAAGTTGGCAATTAAAGATTCAGGTCTAGTCTGTGTGTATGTTATTGTAGTATCTACTTAACTTAGATGCTAAGGAGTTAACATTAAGAATTTATATCCCCATTTCCCAAGAACCAGAAATCACAGGAGAACCATGCAACTCCACTGTTTAAACACACACACAAAGACAAAATAGTCTAAAGCGAGCCTGCCTGGCACAAAGCAGTATTTTACTGTCATTTACTTTCTTCTTTAAACCAAAACGTTATGGTCCCTCAAAGACAACAGATACAGAGATTTCAGAAGCACATGTTTTAAGGTTTTATAGATAGCTGGCTGGCAAAACATTAAGTCTGAAATTATTGGTTTCTGTGCTGTATAATCAGAGGGCAAAAGAACAGCCAGTTAAAAGGCAGTTCTACTAAAATACTTACTTTACACTGCATCCAAGTTGAATTAACTTCGAAGTTACAATCAGTAACAACAGAAGTTAAGAAGCAGCAAAAATAAGTCACTTAAGAGCACAGCTATTAAAAAGAACATAGTAAAAATTCCTAATATACCACCAAGCTTCCGAGCATCGCAGCTCAGTAAAATGCTCAAGACAGAGCAAATGTAAAATTCACAACCAAGTAAGACTACTACTGTTTAAGAACCTACACAAAATCATTGACTGGCCACAAATGAGGAAGGACATAGAAGTACAAATGAAACAAACACAATGACACACCCTCCTCTTTGTTCATAGCAGGAATATTTACGCTACAAAGTGCTGAAGCAAATTGCTTTTAGTTTCAGGCACTGCTGATTGGCCACCGTATTTAATATACACACACCTAGCAGAGTTTGAGTTTCGACTGTCACACAGCAGCTCTAGATTGCAGGGTACACATCAAGCTAAATAACTATAGCGAACAATTATTTAATAGAATTATTCTAGTTGAACCGATCCCCCACAAAATACATTTGTTGTGAACAAGGCAGATGCGCATGCGCTTTCATTCCACTGTAATTCAGGGAAAGCTAAAAACTAGTTACGCTCATAGCCAGCTTTCTGTGCAGCTGCCTGCTCCAAACAGAAAAAGGCACAAAGAAAGTTATTCTCAAGTGTATGCGGGCAAACGACTGGTACAGGAGTTTGGCAACAGTGTTTTAAGTCACCACTTGACTCCCATTCAGCTGGCAGTTCAATGGCTTGGGTGGTTTTCCTACAGGCAACCATCCACACCACAGAAAGAACCCGAAACATCTGATAATTGGCTCTTTAGCTGATAGTCCCGGCAGAGACCAAGGACCAAAAGAGGGTTATGGAGACTGAAGTCTGTTGGCAGCACAGCCTGTGGGAAGCACGCAGGACTGCGGGCCCTTCTGTACGGAGCGCGGCTCTCAGCCTGGCACTTTTCACCACGTACCTGAAGTATTAGGAAAAGCAGAGGAGGGAGCAGGTACAGAGAGCAGTAGTGCCAGAAAGTCACCTTAAAACAACGGTTCGGCCATCCAAAGCCTCCCTGCTCCCGACAGGGGTTGATATTACAGCCTCCCACCTTGACAGAACAGGGGGGCCCTCACGAAGGCCCCAAGGGGTGTCCGACCCACAGCCGTGACCCCCCCCAAACACACACACACACCCCCCAGACTCTCCCGCCTCAGCCTCATCCCCATTCTGACTGCAGACGTCCAGGCCGCCACAGCCCCCCACTCCCCTGAGGGGAGCGCACCCCTCTACCCCCCTGCTCGGAGGTACCTTGCCCCGGGGCGGCCCCCCCATCGCCGCCACACCTCACTAGAGCCTTACAATGGGACCCAGGGGCATCTCGAACAGGGCCTCCCTCGGGCTCCCTCAGCACACTCGGCTCGGCTCGGCTCGGCTGCCTCCCGCGCCGCGCCGGCTCCCCACAGCTCCCCACACGCTGCCCCCTCCGCCTCTTCCCTCCCCCCCGCAGCAGAAATAGTAGGGACCCTCCAAACACACACCCACACACCCCTCCGCTGGGAATAGAACAGTCTAAAGCACCCCGGTACCCTCCGGGAGCCGGCTCCCGCCTCTTCCACCTCCCCACCCCCGCGGGTGGTGCGCGCATCCCGGGCTCCCCCCGGGGGGGAGGATGGTATTGCCCGCCTCCCCTCAGCTCTCTAGGAACTGGGTCCCACCACGCCCGCTTCAATGGAGAGGTCCGGCGCGGCATCTCCCCCACACACACGCCCGTCCCCCCCCCCCCAGCGCCCCGGGAATGGAAGGCTCCAGCCGGCCACCCCCGCCGCGCTCCCTCACCCCGGGGGTCCGCACAATGGCCGGACGTCCCGGCTCGCCCCTACCTTTGCTCGGCTTCCTCCTCCTTCCGGGGCCTCCGTCCGCCTTCCTCCCCAGCGGCGCTTCCCTGCTTGCTACCCCGGGACCGGCGGCCTCCGACCAGGAAGTGCCCCGGTGTGACACCGGCGGCCGCCGCTAAGGAAACCCTCCCCGCCCCTCCCCCGCCGGCGCCGTCCCACAGGGCTGACCCGCCGCCGCCGCCATCTTGGACTCACAACGAGGCGCGGAGGTGTCCGACCCCGCCGCGCTCTCTGCTGCCGCCGCTGCCGCCGCCATCTTGGGCTGGTAACGAGGCCTCGGCAGCGCCGGGCGGGCCGGTGGCCGGGAGGCGCGGGGAGCCGTCCCTCGCCGAGGCCGGAGCTGCCGTGGCAGCCGTAGGGATGGGCGCCCAGTGGGACTCAGATGTTTGGCCCCCGGGGCCGAGCAGTGCTCCCGCCAACACCCAGCTCAGGCATCAGCCGCAGGCTGAGCCCACGGGTCAGCGCTGAGGCACCTGGCAGAGGCGGGCGTCCTGTGGCAAAAAAGAGGGGGAAGAACAAAACGGGCCTCGTGCCCCTCGGATTTACCTTGGGCTAGGCCGTGCTGCGTGAACTACCAAGACCCTCCTTCAGAAAAGCCCGTTCTGCTGTCTTGGTTTTCTCTGGCAAACCACTAGCATTGGATATTGGAGGGTTGAAGTACAGCTTTATGGGTGAATTTCACAGGCTTGTGTGCGAAAATACATGCGACAGGATAGGCCGGGTTGCTCGTTCCAGCTCTCCTGGCACCCAGCACACATCACAGGAGGGATGACTTTGATCCCAGCCTCACCTCTTCCTTAAGCAGAGCGCTCCCACTCCCTCTGTGCAAATTACTTCCACATATACATCCCTGTGCTTTGCATGGGGCAGCAAACCAAGCTACAAACAAAACTGGAAGGGAGGAAGCATAGGAATGCGACAAAGAGCTGCTTGAGGTTATTCGACATCTCAAATGCCACAGGGGTGTCATGACCAGAAGGGGCAACTTTGGTTTAAAAAGAAAACCGTTGTGGTTAAGAGGGAATTTGGAGTAGCAGTAAAACATGATGTTACATTTGAAGCAAGATTAAAATAAACAGTAGTTAAAATGTACTACCAAAAGACATCCAGTAATGATACAAAGAGAGCAACATTCAGTAAACGTTTTGAGTGTTTTAAACAATCCTGTGTTTGTGTAATAGTTATGTTTAAATACTTCCTATTCAAATAGTAACCAAGGAATTTAGCATAATCTACCAAAGATAAACTCTTTCAAATAAGCAGTTCCAGACAATTTGCACTATGAATTGTGGGGCCCTCAACTTCTGATACTAATTTTTGCTAAATCTTGTAATGCAAGGACGTTTCATGACAATTTGTAGAAAGCGCTGCTCCATTCTTCCAGGGTAGATTGGATGAGTTCAATAATTATTAACTGGTTAGCCGAAGATCAGTAAATCTTCTCCACAGATACTTCCATTTTTAATAGGCTTTCTGTCCTCAGAGTTCTCTCTCATTTTAGGTGAAAAATAGCCTGAATAATGTTACTTCTGGAAGAACTGGAATTACAGTCCCTGACATAAGAAATGCCCATGCCAGCACATCTCACTGCTCTGAGAATCTAGGAAATCTATATAGCTGTGTATGAGCATGGTTGCATATGACATTCATTTCATGTAGGAGAAAATGGCTAAAGGCAGCAAGACATAGCAGGTTGGATCGCTTTTGTCTAAATGTTTCCTCTCCTTGTGCAGAGGAAGTGTAACAGAAAACAGAAATTATTTATTGCTTTGCAATACATTTCAGAAAGTAATTGTGATTAACTAGCCTGTCAGTATCCCGTAAATCCCAAGAGGGATACTGTGGTTGGATCTGACTCCTTCCAATTTCAAGTCTTAATTGTCTTTTTAAAAATTTTAGAAGGTGGTGTAATATAAAAACATACTTAGCTTTCTTACAGCTAGGGATTTGTTTCCTCCCAAAATGGCTAATTAGTTAAGATAAATGTCTTCCACAGGGAGCTCTCTACTTCATCTGAACCATCTCGTCTCTATTTCATACATTCTCAAACTATATATCATCATTTTTGTTTCCCCATATGCTAATTGTTTCCTGTTGTACTACTATAACTAGGATGTGGAACAGTTCTAAAATCACAGCTTTCCAAGTGGCTGACAGTGATATCATACTTGTTTTATTGCTACTCCCACATACAAATCCTGCAATATCATTTCTATCAACACTTCGTTTCTTATTACAGTTCTTAGTCTGAGAAAGTATATGCAATCATTGTTATTTATAATGCCTAAAGATCTATGTGGCATTGCAAGAACATAGAGGAGACCTTGCCTGTGTCTTTGCTGTCTTTGCAGGAGCGTGACCAGGGAAGTAGGCATGGTTCTCCACAGTCTTTGACCACTGTTACAACTACACTGCTCTCAAAACTAGTCCTGTATGTAGCCTGCTAGCTGACCCCATACTGCTTGGCTTCATGCAATTCCCAGCATGCTGATTTATTCTCCATCTCATGTAGGTAGGATGAGCAGTGTGGGTTATGTGGTAGAAAGCTTGCCTGTGTCAAGTCCATCTGCTCTCTAAACAGCAAAGCTGCAGTTTGCTCGCTGAGTGTGAACTTGGACTGGAGAGATGTAAGGCACATTTGGATTTCTGTTGGGCATCACGTTTATGATACAGTCTAGAACTTTTCATGAAATTACATTCTGAACTGGTAAAACCCGTTAGTGTTAGGGAACGTTCAGTGGTTACCTCAAAAGATGACATGGTCTGTGTTTAAGTTCAGATGTTGCAGCCACCTATAGCTGTGACTGAAGCCATAGAAGTGAAGACCTTGCAAACTAACACTTCATCTCATCAAGCCTGCACTTAAGATATACCACATCAAGATGCTGAGCACTTGGCATGGCCACTGACATTACTTGGCAGCAATATTACAAAGCCAGAGTCAAAAGAAGAGGGTATTAACATTCCCTTTTAAAGTATCCTATTCCCCGTAACGTTGCAATCCTTCCTACTGGACTTCAAAGGAATACAAGAATTCATATTGCAAAAATTATGAGATTTTCATCAGCATTTATTTCTCAATGTGCTTTGCCCTTTTTTTTTTTTAAGCTATGAAGCTTATGAAACCCATTCTCTTCAATAAAACAGCATTTTAAAAAATTAAGCAGAACACAAAGCATGTGTGCAGAATTATATGAGCTAACTGCAACATCTCATGGAAATAAATTTGTCTCTCTTCAAGTTCTGTTTACAGTCTGCCCTTACTCTATCGATGGGCTTCCTAGCTGAATCAACCCTGTGAGATTTGAGTCTTGCAATGTGACAAGGGAATGAAGTTGATGGCCCCTCAAGATTCCTTCTTGAGCTTCTTTCTTCCTTCCTGGGCTTCCCAAGTCTTCAGAGTACACTCAGCTCTGCAGGGCTGTGTGCTTACTGGTACATATGTCTTTTGCCGTCAACTGCCTCAACAAGTCACTGATAGAGCTGTAATCCCTGAGAGCGTGAGGTTTCAGAATAACGATGGCTTTGAAAATCAAACCACAGGCTTTGAATAGGCAATTGTAGACTGGAAGTCCATGAAAGTTTTGGAGCACTTTGCTGTGGTGGCCTATCCCTAAGGCAGCCCATTGGGCTAAACATATAAATTGACATAAGGACAGCGCTGTGGCCCTGAAGAGCTTGATTTTGACTTCACATTCTGTGAACTGAAAAGACAGCAGTTAGTAGAAGTTTGTGGGTCCTAAAATAATTTTTAAAACTGGTTTTGGACTGTTCCTTTTCAAATTGTGTTTATGCTATAGGTTTGGCTTAGCTTCTGTGGTGTGTAGGGTTTCAATGTATTTTCTGTGGCATATGGCATTTCCACTTCTGCTTGCAGATCGTTTTTAAGGCACATGAGCTAATGTTTTTTTTTCTGTGTCACTCAAAATACGAACTATTTATGCACAAGCATGTACGCCAAGAGTGAGTGACTCAGAAGATCCTGCAGGTATCTGAACAAATACAAGCCTCTCTATTAGTCTTAAATTCAAACAATTGCCTGTTCAACCTCTGAGGCTTGTCACTTTTAAAACCTACGCTAATCATTACAAAGGATATCACTCAAAATGTCTGATTTGATATGAAGTGTTTATAGGACTATGAACAATAGGTGGCAGATGGCTATTCTTTCCATTATCATGAAGTACATCAATATTTTATAAGATTAAATGTGCTCAGCTGCTATACCACCTGCTAGTTTTGCTTTTGTTTATTTTCCCCAAAATGAAAGTTGTGGGTGACTGTGTTTCAGGTGTTACTTTCAGCCCATCACTTGCCTGATCATGTCATAGACATTTCCAGGATCTTAGGACCAGCCAGTTCTGCAGCACTGACGATTTAGGCAGAGGTTTGCCTGTATACGCGTGGTAGCATCAGCCCACCATCTTATACTGAAACACTGCGTTATATTGAGGAAGGGATCTGTTAAAAGCAGGCATGGGAGTGGGACTTGAAGCAGGAGGGTTTGCCCTTTGCTTCATTGTTGACTGCTGATGTAATTTTTCTGGCTGCCTAAAAGACTGTTTTCTCTTCCTTTTGGTTCTGATTGTTCGCTTGCCCTCACTCAGTCCCATTGTCTACAGGCTCCCTTGGTTTGCTGAGGTTCAGGTTTCACTGATTCAGGCCTCTCTTCCTGCTTTTGGTGGCTCCTGCCATGGGAATCAGATTTGAATGTATGCAGCGCTTGCTGTCGCTGCCTGATGAAAGGGGCTATTTCTGTCCCCTCTGTCTGTCAAGACAGATTTTCTTCATCTCCTTCCTTTTTTCCCAAATTTTCTGTCTCCTCTAGCATTTTCTTGCCTTTTTCCATTTGCCTCATTCTGTTTTATTCCTTCCATTACTTCAGTATTCTCTCATTTCTTTCTCTCTCTCCTTTTAAATGTTGATTTAGCTTTCAGTATTCTTTTATCTATGAAAAGTACACATAGAACAAAGTTTAATACACTCATACAGTACAATACAACTTTTGAAAATGTCTCCTTAATACCAAGTAGCTTTTCAGTGAACAGAAAAACATCACAATACCAAAAATGTGTCACTTACCTGTATATCCCATGTCATGTAACTTCCCGGAGATGCCTTCCCACATTGACTAGGCAGATAATGCAAGATGGCTATGCGTAGAAAATGCAAAAATTAGAAAGCCTGACTGAGGAAGGCACATGTGGCTGTATCAAAACCAAAGCATATGATGGGTTTAAAACATGAAATCGGGGTGTTTTCCTAAATCTGAATTTTACATTTTTGTTAACCGGATTTCATCCTGCTCCCACAGCAGAAGGAGAAGGGATTTGATGAAAGAGAGGGAAAAGCTATAATCAAATCATACAGCTTTCAAATCAAGGAAAAGTAGAACACAGAACAGAGAAAGAAAAGGAACAGATAAGAAGACAGAAGATTAAGTCTTATTGGTAATGATGCACAAGAAAACAAAACATTAGCTTCATCTTTTGTGTGCCTTAGTGTGGTTTTCCAGGACAGTCACTGGAAGATACGTTTTTGTAAACTCTGAAGAGCTGATGGAGAGTTACAGAAAGACAAGGAACCTGGAATCTCTTATAGAGTCAGTTTTCAGAGCACAGCTACTATTAGAGTAAAGTTCATTATCACTCACCTGTAACCACCAGAATGTCAGAAGTAACTCAAAGTTAACAGAAATAGAATAATTTCTTAGATACCAACAAATTTAAAAACCTCAAAGGGATACATCTTCATGAAGTTACAAGCAGATGAAAACGGCAGCCCATAATAAAATGTGTAGATACTCTGTGCTGTAATAGTGTATCCTGCAAAAGGTGTAATTACTTGTCTAATGTAGTGCAAAAGTTAAATCTTTATGACTTTTCCATTTGCTGCTGAAACAAGCAGACAGCGAAGTGTAAATGACTGATGGAGAAGAAATACATTCATTTTGTTCAGGTAAAGCTCCTTGTGGAAGATCAGAGTAATTTTTTTCCAACAGTGTGCTATTTAGAGTCTTTTCCCAGCTCCACTTCATGCAGAATTTATATAGCACAATATGAAATGGGGGATGCAAGTTGGGCTTTTAAGCACGTTCTTCCTCCTCTGCCTTGAGCCATCTGTGTTCGGTCAGCCTCCTGTTCGGGGTAAAGCAGCGTGAAGGTTTCCTATGAAGCCTTAACGGTAGAAATAGCTTGCCAAGGAAATGGAAGTCCTATCCGTTTATCTTTTCCCTAACCAAGCCCATATGTCAACTGTAGAGTGAAACAAGCCAACAAGAGGGTGGCCAAGCTCTCTCAAGCTGTTTCACACCAGTAAGCAACCGAGTTCATTTCCCACGGTAGGGCCATTGCACAACTGGCAATAAGACTGCCCAAATACGGGGACTGTGGGGTAATTCACATTCCCGGCTGATGAAGAAGATGTGCTCACAGATACCACTGAGGCTGGTGTTTACACCAGGTCTTACTAGGAGCCAGTTACCCAATTTCATCCTGTAAGGAAGCCAGGGGACCGTGTAGACAGCCTCCATCATTAATAAAGGCACCCCTCGCCTTTGGCAAACCAAGCCAGGTTTAGGTGGTAAAGCAGCCTGAAGCTTCCCAAACATTTGACAAATACCTCCAGAGTGTAAACATGCTTTATCCTGTCACAAAATTTTTATGCAAAGAAGAGCTTTCTGAAAGGTGAGGCACCAACCACCAAATAACACTCTTTTTTCCTCAAAGTTTCCTTATAATCCGATAATTTTCTATCAGACGTGGAGTTTTTTCTCCTTCCCTAACCTCAAAATAATAAGCAGAATTCAATCTGACCACACTTCAGATCGATCAACATCATGAAAGGTGGATTTTCTTAAATACTGGGTTGAGGGGAAAGTGAATTTGTGCAAGGACACACATACCTTGAGATATATGAGCCAATCGGCTTAAAATGTTGTTTTGCCCTGACCTGACAAGGCTTGCTGTCTCTGGCAACGCATAATCTCTTTTAATATACTACCAGGAAGGTGATGGCTGTTTGAAAATGCTTCTAAACTGCAGTTTATCTAGAAGGCTGACACCTTAATAGAAACTATACCATCTCTTTGGGAACCCTGTTAGGAGCAGATATTAATAAGGGTTTGTGTTGATTCAGGAGAGAAATGGATAAGGAAAGACTCTGAATCAACTTGTTACAGGTTTTGTGGAGAAGTTTAAAAAATTGTGTGTCGAGGATTTTAAAGCGGACACTGCCAATGGAGATACCTATTTTACTTGATAAAGTCATGAGGCTTTGTCCTGCACATCAGTATGTTTTCCTAAGAGTGTGCTTCTCTTATTCATCACCGTCAGCATGATTTAAAGTTGTGCATTTAAGACTCAAGTAAGCTTCTTTGCAAACACTCTTGAGAATAGGATCAAAATGGGAAGAGATTACATGTAATCTAATTATGTTAGGTTCCATTTGAAATCCTTCAGTGTAAAAATTAAAAGAATACGGCACAGCTTTACAATATGCTATAGTTCACATGGAAATTATATGAGCATGTGTAAATGAGCCAACATGTGAGAAAATGTCATATGTTGGGTATACAGCAACATTTGCTTTAAAGACTCTAAATCTGAGGACTAGAATGGTTTGGTGAACTAAAAATAAATTACAAGAACTTTACTCCCTATGTCATTAATGTGAAGCTAGCGTTTGCCTCTTATTATCTGGCCACAGCTTATATGAAAAAGCTGGCAATCAAAAGAAGTGTATTAAAAAGTCAACACCAAACATGACATTGGTCAGCAAGGTTGTGGCTGGAGCAGCACCGACACTGACGATTAACATCTGTTCACGGGACAGACGGTGAATCTCTGTTGCTAAGTGGTCTGTACATTTACACCACAAAATTCACTTTAAGGTAAGGGCTGTTTTGAGTAATTCTTCATGCTCAGAGTCTTTTCAAAAACACACAAGTGAATTAAGTTAACTTTGGCCATAGGATAAGGAAAGGTAGTTTCACTGAAATTGCACCACCTTAAGATCCACACTGAATCAGGCCTCAAATTATGTATTAAAAGTCTGATATTCACGTGTGCTCCAAATCTGCTTGGAGGGAGGACCTAGAAAGCCCTGTAGTCTCACTCACTTCATGCATTAAGTGCTTCAAATGATCTGGTGAGGGGCTCAGGTGCAGTACTTCCCCTCCACATCACCACCAATGGTCCCAATCCATGCATGATCAAATTCAGAACTGGACTATGCTACATTTGTCACTTGGGTTTTGGAATGGAGGCTGTCCTTCCTAGGCTTGGGTCTAGAGCACCACCCAACTTCCCAAACTGTTCTGTGAGATTGCTCAAAACTGGGATTGTAGAAAGCTCATGAAAACTTCTTGTCCATTTATATTTCCATTATCCTGAGTTATATCAAAACTGGATTCAGAAAACAGGTTCCTTTCTCATTTTGAATTTGATCTATGAGCTTAAGAAGTTTCTACAAAGTCCCCTTAAGAAGGAGAAGGTTGGATTTCTCTTCAGATTTTTCTCCAATTTTAGAAAATGGATCAAGCTGCAAAATTCAGACCTGCATTTTGCCCTCCACCACAGGACTCACATTCTAATCCACTGTAAGACTACAGATCATTTGCCAAGACTATTTCTAGCACAGTTCCAAACATTTGGGCACATCTTGATCTGGTGAGTTGTAGTCTGGCTCTGTCTGATCACAGAACAGCAGCTAGAGAATCCTCATATTACGTGCTCTACAACCAAAAGAAACAAATATATTTAAAACAATGAAATAAGTTCTGTACCAGTTGCTGGCCAGATGGTATTGTGAATTGTTACAATTCATCAGCAAAACAGAGGAAGGAAGTGTTTTAAAGCAAGATTATATTATTTTCCTTAAGTTCTTATTATGAAATCTTCCTGAAGTGAACTTACAAAACTCGAAAACCCTTCCAGAGGGAATGAATGGAACAGGGCAAACCGGAGACTCGCTGGGGAGTAGTTAAAAACAAGGGCAAAGTATAGAATGACAGTGAAATAAAGGAAGAACCCATTACCAAGTTTTCAGTTTGGGAAGATGAACGAAGAAAAACACAAGTAACAGAAGAAAATAAGTTGTACATAAAAGTATATGGTGTTTCTGTCCTCTTAATAATTATAGATTGGAAAGCACCCAGGGTCTTCCTTCATGCTGGAGGGAAATAAGCCTGAAAGCTGAGAAAGCAGATAAGGCAAGCAGTGATATATTCACTGTATAGGCAGACTGCAAGATTTAGCAAATTACTGCCAATAAAGTGCCTTGAGATCCTTAAGAAAAAATGCTGAGAAAAATGCATTTTATTTTTGCTGTCATTTAAGAAACAAAATACATTTGAAAACCATGAGAAAAAATGTGTCTTAAATGAAAATGACCCCTGACCATTAAGTTCACTCCAGTCAAATAAAACACATCCTGTTTTTGTAACTTTTTTATACAAGGCAGATCCTGGTCTGTGTACACTCTTTCCAGCCAAGGATTTGACCCATAGTTGAATTTTAATTAGAAGCAGAGGAGATAATGGAAAATATAAGGTGCTGCTCCCACTTCAGTTAAGATAAAGGGTGAAATCTGCATTTGGGAAAATGCAGAAAATGGACTAAGTTCATTGTACTGTCTCTCAACTAAAATTAGTTGGTACAAAGAGTTTAGAAGTACCCTCTGGCAGGGCCAACATATCCACTGTATCAGCTAATTGAATGACACATAATTTGTCGCTTCAAATACATCTCAGACTTTCCATACAATCATGAAAATCTGTCACACAAGCTGCATCAGCCTTTTCATGATAATTTTGTCTGAAACATCTGCATTGAGCCAGAAAGGCGTAATCATGTCGTGTCCTGCATCAGTCACCCCCAAGAAGGAATCGTCGGTGACCTCCTGCCTTTATTGTGCATAAAGGAATCTTTCTCCTTGTCTAGACTTTGTGGAAGAGCTGGGAAAAGCCTGGTATGTGCAGAGTCTCCGGACAAGCCATAGATGAGCGGGGTCGCAAGTGTACCTAACCACCTTTTTTGTGAGACTGCTTATCCAGAGACTGCTGAGCTCAGTTCTACAGCCTGTTTCATGCAAGAAGTCAGACAAGAGGATCTCCTCATGTAGTAGCCACATAGGGCAGGATTGATCTTACTTAACCTTAGGTGTCTACAATGTGCCTATACATAAACTAGGTGTCTAGGCTCCCATTCTGGTTGCTGGAGGGCTAGTCAAAGGAGTTTAGGGTTCAGCTCGTTATAAAACAGACACTTACAGTTGATTGGATTAATCACACCCTAAGCTCCACTGACCAGCTCTTCATTGATTATACTGGGAAATTACTCAATAAGTACTTGCTCAGCTTTAGACGTCTATTTTATAAATGCCTGAGATCAGGTTCAGTTTGCAGTTTGAGACACTTAACAGTATGTGTTTTCAAGATGCGAGTTAGGTGTCTAAGCTTCCTTTACAGCTAATGGTGATCTGATCAGTAGTCAATGAATCTTGAGCGCTGTCAAGCTAACCAACCATAGGTGCCTCCTCTGACCGCGATGGGAGCTACGACAGCTAGCTCACATGTAAACACCTACGTGCAGACACCTAAATTTAGGTATCTTAATCTGTGTGCTGAGTCTAACCTTTACATTAGGTAAATGAAATCTGCTTCCAGTCAACTTTGTAGAAACACAGGTTTAAAATCCAGATTTGAATAACTTTGATGAACTAAATGGAGAGAAGTAAATGGTTTGGAAAATATAATCTGAACTGCATTTAGAGCTGAATATAAATCAGTATAAGAACCAAATAAGAATCTGCTCTGTATGCGTAGCATCTTGTCTTTAAATATATACATACCTCCTACTCAGCTGTTCAGATGCCAGAACAGGATCTGCCTTTGTAGAAATAGATCAGGATCATTTGTCCTCTTCATGATTATAAGCTGATTATTTATTTTTGAGTAGACAAAACACACTTTGTGATCATTCATCCTTACTGACAATAAAATGTTTACCTTGCAATTAAATCTGCTGCATGATTGATACTTTCAGTCATTTCAACATCAAAATCAATGTTGATAATTTAACAATCTTAATGATTCTTGGTATTTCTGTTGCAAATGAAAATCAAGGATTTATAGGTTTTAGTGTTCTCGGGTGATAACACTGTGTGCCCATGTAGGTCTAAATACTTAGCATTTAATACAGTGTAAAAACCATCAGGCACACAATCGATTTTTGACAGAGATAGTGTATGTAACTAAATGTTTTCAGTGCTAATTAAAGCATTCTCATACAACGATGATGAGTGTTAGACAAATACCTTGTAATCAGGCAGCACTCCAACTCTGCTCCTGTGTTCACACTGGATATTGCTGATAATTATCCTCTTCCCAATCATATTATCACAGAAAACATAACTGGAAAGGTGACTGAGATGGGCTCATCCACTGCATTCTCCTACCCCCAGCTAGATCAGCTATACCTAAATTTTCTAAGTATACCTTTTTTAAAAAAATGTATTAAAATAATATCTTGTTCTTTATTGTTTTCTTTGCAGGATTGGACATTGTTTTATTTCCTTTTGGGGGACAGGAATTGTTTGGATCAAAGAAATAGGTCAAAAAACCCCATGCTTTTTGGTTTATTCAGAACCTTGGGCAGAATGCAGCTACAAATTACTTCTCCATACAAAGAAATGAGACTGGCTTTTTTGTCCCAGCTGTCATGGTTGGACATAACTGGAAGGGGAACAGTAGGCTTGAGGATATGGAGAGGAGAATTATTCGTTGTCAAAAGCCTACCTCTTCCTACAAAGAGTGAGAGTCTCGTAATGATAATAACAGGCTTCCAAAAGCCAGGAAACTATTTCTGAGCAATATCAAGTCATGCAGGTCTAATAACAGGAACAGGACCAAATTATCCTCTTGGATGCATGTCAGTCTTTTTTTACAAATGAGTGAAAGCTGTAGGTGTACAGCTGAGCAGGATATAGTTCACAGCCTGCAACTTTCCTCATACCTGAACCCCTTCCCATGGTGAATCAGCATGAAGCTATAAAAAGAAAATGGGGATTCCTCAACACAAATTCTAATCCCTCCTCTAGAAGATAGGAGCAGATGGAAGTAACAACCAGACAGCTCAGTGTGTTACAGGAGAACTCTCTCAGCGGAGGACAAATCCTGAGGTGGCCTAGAGCTGATGTAATGAAGAAACAAGGGGGCATCAAAGTATGTCTGTTTTTATGTCACTTGATCAATGAGGCTGTGAGCAGGCACATTTAATTTAAAACCAGCATTAGAGTTGCTCTAATTTAGCTTGTGGATACCTAGCTTTAGTTCCTAAACTTGAAGATCTGGGCCAATATTTTCAACACATTACTGCAAACGTCCCTTTGTGTACACTGTGTGTTTCACTCCTTAAGTCTGCTTAAAAAGGAAGTTCAGAAAGAGAAAAAAAAAAAGCTATAGATGTTCTGGCTCACATCTAAAATGACAGCAGTCCCCATTTCTGGGGGAACCAGGTCTCAGACGAGGAGAAAGCAAACCATGAGAGCAGCTGCTGAGGCAGGAGTGACAACCACCCCCAGAGCCATTCTGCAGTTCTGGCTCGACTTTCACCCACGTTCACTAGTTGTTTGTTCCAGCCTCTGTGCTCAAAATCTCTTTACATCAGCTTCATTCCACTCCTGTTACTGTTACTCCAACAATCCTCTTTTCAGTATTTCTTCTCCTTTCTCTTTTCTTTCCATTTGTATTCTCATAACTACTCTTACATCACCAAAATACTACATAACCTACCTACTTGCTATCAGATTGCAACCTTCATGTTTACATATACATTAAGCCGCTTTTCTCCAGCTCTGAGCATTTTTGGAGCAGGGAGTACAGTATCTTGTGAGGGGGAGCCTCATACTTTCTCAGCCTTAGGCACTCGTGTAATAAACTTGATTTACCTTCCTAATGTCCCTGTAATTTCACTTCTATAGATTGATCCAGACCTAGACAACTGATTAATGTTAATGTGCACTGAAGAAAAGCAGTTGGTCTTCTACTATCAAAAAGCTGTGCAATTATGTTGCAAGTATGCAATTATCCAAAAGCTGAAAGTAAGTCTTCATGAACCATCATGAGTTGCCACTAGCGTCAGTGCTTGAGAATTGCTGTGCCACGTCCAGAAAACTGGCAGATGGAACCTGGTGCCAATGAAGTCCGCAAGAATCCAGCCATCAACTTCAAACAGGACCGAGATTCAGCTGGCTGGCAAAGTCAGACACTCTTCCATTCTCAGCAATTCAAATGAAACTTCATGCCACTGTCAACAACCAAATCTGTATGTTCATGAAAAACACGAAGAACTTGAAAAACTTCACAGCCACGATTAATTCGTATAATCGTATTTCGTCTGCCTCAGATGTCCAAATATATGCTGTTCAGCTCCCTGAAGGTTCCTGCTGAGAATAGTAGTATCATTTGAGGTGCCCAGGTTCCTACAGCCGAATGTGCCAAGCACAAAAGGTACTCCCAAAAGAAGAAGACATAAGAAAACCTGGAATTTAAATAAATTACTAGCTAGAAATGGTCTTTTTTGGCCTCTTCCAGAACTAAGCACATAAATACTGATGAAGGAGAAATGCAGGTAGCTGTGTTTTAAAATAAGTGATATATTAAACTACATTATTTTAAAAAAGCCTAGCCAAACCCTCATATTTTGCATACTGTGCAGATCTAATTGGACAAATAATGTACCCAGATTTAAGTAAATTAACATCAGTGGGATTAAGTAGGATGTAAATTGGGGAAGCATTTGATTTCCTTGCCTCTGATGAGAAGAGAGGGGGAAATCGGTGTGCACACGTCTTTCCTGCTGTCTTGTGAAGCCCAAGCACAAGTTTCTCATACAAGTGGCATGAAAAATTGAAAATAAAAACAAGTCAGTTGGCTGTTTAAAATAAATGGAACTCTAAAAATTCACTCATGTGATTAGTTCATTAAAATGTTCATTGATAATTGATAAGTCCATTGCCATATTAAGAATCTTTCCAGTACTAATCAGCTCAGCTCTCAATAAAACAGTTACATAGCGATGAAAATCCCTAGTTTACCATAGTGTTGCTATTGTGCAGCAGGCTATTCTTTGTTAAAACAACAGCGTAATTTTAAATGCAGGAGATTGACATTATCATGGAGGTTATTTTAGCCTGGTTTCCTTTGGAAATATGATCACACTCTTTGTCTCCTGCTATATTTGACAGCAGGTTGGTGTTCTCAGTGATCTTAACTATCCACCTCTCTCTTAAGAACACCGATGGCCGGACAGAGACTAGAGACCCAAATTATTGCCTCTAATAAGAGAAAAGCTGCAGACTTCACTGGGCATTCATCTGTTGTGTTTGACCTGCCAAAACCCTGCACTCTTCACACCATAGCATGTCTTCCTCAATTAATGGACAGGAAGATCAGGAGGACTGGAGGTATAGGGAGGAGTGAGAGGGGAGGCGATGCAGAGTATTAGGGATGTAGCAACATGAGTTTATTTCTTCAATACAGAACTAGTAGAGACTGTTTTCTACAAATTTGAATTCAGTCATCCACTGTCACAGTAACCCAAAGTTCCCCTTATATATAATCCCCTCTCTTACAGTGTCTCTGTTTGGCACATACCCAAACACACTGCGTCTCAGCTTCCTTCCATGGCCCATAACACCTCGCTGGGTGAGAGGCAAGGCTGGGTCTGGCTCCAAGCGATGCGTATCGATTGGCACACACATGCCGATTAATTGGTGGGTAGGTCACACGAGATAGATGATCACTGAACTTGTGCTGCAGCCTTTTCCTCATAGTAAGCATTCATTTCTGTCTTTTTGCTCTCCTCAGCAATAGTTTTCCTGCAACTTTTAATCTCTTTTCTCTTCCAACCTCCTTGAGAGATCTGGTTGGCAGACATAATTCCCAAACCTTTTTTTTTCCTTCAAAACTAAAATAATCCTTTATTATAAAAATGCCCCTTTTAATTTGTGGGTTAGTATTCCCTAAATACAGAATAATATTCTTTGCTCATTATGTATTAATATTTCCTCTGCCTGGAAACAGGAACCAGAGCACTTTGACACAGAGAGTTACAGGATGTTTCTCCACAATATCAGACAGCTGTACTGAATCAGGCCGTCGCCCCTTCCTTAGTGCCAACACACTGCAAATTTAACATGTGTGGCCTTGATAAGATAAAACGGTGCAGTGAGAGTATTTGGGCCAGCTGGCTTACGGTCTCAGCCCAAACTCCTACCTGGCGTTCCCTCCCGTACGAGGGAAGAAAATATACACAAGCAGTGGGCAGCTTCACTGGTGAGTCCTTGTCCTGCCTCATAGCTGCCACATTTGACACAGCACAGGGGAGATAAGATGCAAGATAAGATGAGGTAAGATGTACGACATTAAAATACATAAGTCACTGACAACCATTAATGAGCAGCATTCTGGATCAAGCCCCTTGAAAGAAATGTTTCACTTGGGGACACTTGAAAGCATCCTTGTCCTCTTGCCCCAGTCTGGTATTGACATGGCTGGCTTCAGCTCCTAACTGAACTAATTTTTCCTGTGACTGTGTAAACTTTTCTACCCAAGGTGGATTTTATCTGTATTATCCCCATGGACCTTCTGACTTTGGTGCTACCAAGGAACCGTTAACTATCAGGATTCTGTCATTCTCCTACTTCCCTACAAAACTCATGCTCATTTGTAAGATTCTGGTATTCTTATTGGATAAAAATCCTATTTAATTGAAAATAAATGAATATTTTCTCCAGTTCTAATACCGTGCCTCTGGTGGTTGTTATGGGGTGAAAAGGAATGAAAGAAAATGAAATGAGCTGAAAATTGGCCAAAGGGCAGGAAACAGGTGAACCAGAAGAGTCCAGAAAATTGAACATATTTTCTTATGGAAAAGAAGTTACTAGCAGAGGTGGGGACAAGGTGGGTAGAGGGTGTAATTCTGTGGTGAGAACTGCCATATGCAGATGTGGCTTGGAGGAAAGCCACGCAATGACAGTGGCTCTTCCCAAGTATGGAGAACTTTTAGGCAAATTTTTGCTCTTGGCCCCAAACAGCAGCTACAATTTACCTCTTCTTTCACAGGATTGTTTTTATCCGTAACCGCAGCAGAGAGACACTGACATCTGGAAGTGAATCCCGACATACAGTCAGAGGATTGTCAGGCTGAGAGGATTCTGGTACTCCATTCCTCCAGCAAGGTCCTTGGGCTGAGATTGGCTTTTGTACCTTTCGTGTAGGTAAGGGGAACATTCGTACCATCTGCGAGACGCATCTGACTGGTTTGCCTTGGTTCCCTGCGCAATCAATAGAGAGAAGCAGGCAGCCTGGAGAGGCACTGGGAGAGGCATCCAATTTAGACACTCTGACCAGCCCTGCGGAGGAGCACACGTCTCTATTGATTGTGTAGTGAGCCTTGCAGGATTAAGTATCTAAATTGAGAACCTAAGGTTAGATACTCTGAGGGCAGGAATGAATACCACCTTTTTTCCAAGCCTGTTAATAGCCTTCCATATATTTCATAATTCTGATCATTGTTCACATCTTAAGAATCTCATAATTGGAAGGCACATATGAAAAATCTAATGCTAAAGCCAGGGAAATACGAATCACTTGAAAACCTCTGAGGAAGTGAGGACAATGAAGGATGAAAAATGAGCATGAGGAGCATAGGAGAAAAACAGCAAATAAAATGGAACGGGGATGGGTCTAGTGACAAAAGGGCTTTTCACCTGGTTCTCAAACTGAAGGGAAAATAAGTAGCATCCATTACATGGAGCAGTGCTGCCACACAGTGACAGAGGAAAAGCTCTGAGCAGTCATTGCAAAAAACTGCAGCAGTAATGGCACTGGGAGCTTTATGTTTAAAAGTCAAAGCCAAACAGGACACCGGCTTGTTTGCGGAAGGAATGCAAAATGTAATTACAGGAGGCAGCAGTACTGCCAAGTAAGGACTTAATCTGAGCCTGACTGGAGTGGCAGGTGTTGAGCCTGGTTCACAGGTTATTACAAAATATCAGCAGCAGTCATGGAGTTAAAACTGGATTCAAGTCCCTTCTTTTACAGAATAATCAATAATTTTTTTAAAAAATCACTTAGAGTACAGGCTAAAATTTTCTGATAGTCTGCTATACATCAATCCTACAACTGATTTTTAATTACTACTACTAGTAATTAAAGCCTCTCTAAAGAGAAGGCTGATACATGACATATCTTTCTGTGACTAAAGTAAAGTAGAAGAATATCTTTTCAAAGAAAAAAGACAAGGCTAGGACCCGAAGAAGGTTAGGTAGCAAAGTCATATGAATTCCAGTCATGGACAAACAGCCCTTAGCTTCATACTCTTAGAAAATCCCAGCCCAAGTGAGTATTGTCCTGAAGTTTCTGTTCTATTTCTATCTTAATACCAATACAGAAAGCATAAATTTTCTAAGGATACAGTAAAAAATGTTACATGGACAGCACCCATCATGTGGTGCTGGGACTCAGCTCAGAGTCCTGGCTAAATAGGAAGAAAAATGCACAACCTTTTTTCACCTTTTCTTTAGGCAGTCCTGGAGGGTTCTACATCAGAGAAACTGTAATGCGCTAATCTATCTCTTTGCTAGCAAAATTCACAAAGCAGGAAAATAATTTATTTGCCTCGGCCTGGGTGCAAGAACAGGGCCCTGCTCTCCCTTTTATCCTGGAACTACTACACACCTGACAAGAATTAAGCAGTCCTTGAGTTTTAAAGGTGCTGAACGCCTCTGGCTCCCAGTGGAATTTTAATGCCTTAGCAGTGTTGAAAATTGGGTCACAAGATCCTCTGGGAATGCCTACGTTTCACAAGAAATAATCTGCATGAAACTCAGCTAGGGATATGCCTGCCTCACATTCCATAAAATAGTCCCAATTTTTCATCACGGCATCCCAATTAATAGGTATAAATGTCTTTATGTACATATTTACTCATTTACATATGTGTGTGTATATGTGTTTTACATTTCAGCCTCATCCCAACAAGGTCTGCCTTTGCCCTGGGATGAGCTGCTATTTATACTGACCATTGAGGTGAAGCAGGTACTCCTACAAGGTACATGTCCCATCTGGGCTCATCGAAAGCCAAGGAAATAAAGACCCACATAAATACTCGTGCTTCATAAAGAAGGGGATCCTGTATACTATCTTTGTTGTCCATGCATGCTATCTAGCAACATTAGAGTGGAGACCCCAGAGTGCTTTACAGCAGCTAAGCAACTGGAATTTCAAAACATCCTTTCGTAGCACACCATGATACCCTGAGAGTTTTTGTAATGATCTAATGATGAAGTTGCGTTATGTCCATTATCACCTCCCTTTTTATTTTATATGAAGGATCAATACAGCTAAAGGTTAGAAAAGCCCCGTCTGGTACTTGCAATGCTGGCTCCCAGTTGTCTCCAGTTGGAAGTGCGAGCTTAGTCGTAATCACAATGCTGCTAGCAAATGCTATAAAAAGGAAAGCTGCCCGAAATTGGAAAAGTTTTTTCAGCACTTTCTCAGAGAAGGCAGCAGCAGGTCTGTTTAATGCATTGGGGAAGCTGCAGCCAAAAAAAAAATCTGTAATGGGGGTGGGTGTGAAAGGAAGCATGAGGTTGTCAATCAAAGTGAAAAAGAACAGAATTTCCAGGGAGCTGCAAACACTATATTAAAAAGAAGCTTTTTGGAGAAGACCAAAAAAAATTCTTTCCTTGGAGATGGACAGAAAAAGGACAAGAAGACAGAGAAAGAGAAGGAACTGGAAGAAAAAAAATAAGATTGTATTCACAAGGCCAGCTTGAAAGAGGTCACTGGTCAGAGTTGCAGGGGACTGAGAACTCCTCCCAGAGCTAACACACACATTGTGTTCTCTGTGTGCTGGCCTTTGCCACACCAGGCAAGGACTTTGAAAACTGCTATGATCTATTTAAGATGATCTTGTTTTCTTCTAAATAGGCATTTTTTTTGCTACAGATTCCTACCACATAGTAAAAGTAAATTTTGGAAGAACTTTTCAGTGAATGACCATGACGTACAAACAACCATGAGAAAATGAAAATGGGCAAGCGGAGAAAGCCCAGTGCAGACCCGGCTCTCAGGCCTATCAGTGTCCTTCAACACTTGAAAGTGTACATAAACCCGCTGTTGCTATTACAGTAGAGCCACAAAGCCCAATGATCTGACGGGTTATTGTTTTAGGCAATATAAAGTCAGTAAGCAGAAAGTGCATCCCCACACTAAGCTATTACTGTCTGTATAAGTAAATACATTATTAAACACAAAATTCAGGTGGTTCTTTTATGAAGCTGATGCTCAGAACTGAAAAGCCACAATTGCCACTACAGTCAGAAGAAGCTGCCAGGGTTCAACAGACACTGATGAAAACTAGAGACACATTTGGGAACCTACAAGTATTTTGCAAGAACTCACAAGAGTGGGGCAATCAGGAAACAAGAGTACAGATTTACCTTTACAAGGAACATATGCTGGACATATATCTATTTTATTTTAGGGTACCTACTGCTCTGCCAGAAAGTGGAGCACAAAAAATGAAGACCTGCATGTGCGTAAAACAATTATTTTCAATTATTAATACTTTCCCCTTGCATTTAGGAAAGGATACATGACGAGTAGGTGTGATGAGGAAGAGGAAGGAATCATGACTGGGGCAGCCTGTATCTCCTGGAACAATGCTGCTTGGTCTTTGGGCTTGTCAGCATTTCATGGCAGATGAGATTGTTCACTAGCTGCCTCATCCACACAGCTGCTTCTTTCCCAGGAGACTGCCTGAGCCAGGTGTGAAGAAAGAGAGGTCATCGCTCTTGCGAGTAAACAGAGAACAGAAGAATGAAAGAAATATGAGAGGTTATATTGCAAAGTGACATTTTCTGGAAGAACTGTTTTGAGTAATTGGGGTCTGCAGAGAGTTGTGCATCTCTCAAACTAGAAAGACTTACTATGCATCATACTAGTAGCTGGCAAAGGAGAGTTTTGGGGTTCAGCAGAAACACAAATGGAGAATGACCCACTCCCCCAGATACATCCCTCTGGTAACCTAGGCAGAGACATCATATAACCCCTTTCAGAAGCCTCCTGAGCTCCCTCTTAAAAAAAAACCAAACCCAAACAGATTTTATCCATGTGGCTTCCATGGCAGGGCTGTCCCACAGTCTCACTCCTCTAACGGCAGTATCTTTGCTCCTTTGTTTCTGGCTCAGACGTGTTAATGTTCAGTGTATACCCGTCTGCTATAGTGCCTGCATAGTTCTCCATCTTACAAAGCTTTTTGCCTTCTCAGATTGCAAAATGCCTGTCCTCTGGACACAGCAGTTTTAAGTCCTTTCATATTTGTTTTGCTAGACTCAGGGAACAATGCTCCTCTCATCCCTTGTTACAGTCTCCATTCTGTGCTGTATCCGCTCTCTCTGCCCCTCTTTTAGTTTGGCTTCTTGAACATGGGTGGCCAGAAACAATAACGAAGATGAGCTGTGAATGTACCTGTATGTCCCTAAAATACTTTGAATTTTAAACTCCCCTCTTAAAATCACATCTTTTTGTTTCTTGGACGCGTCGTACAGATTACAGACTGCCTCTGTGGAACCAATGACGATACCCAAGGTCTCCTCCACTACCATTTCCAAATGATGAGCTCCCACTGAATAAATGATGACCTTATTGGTTCCCAAGTATATGACCGCAAACCCTGTAGAACTGAATTTCATCCCATTCCGGTTACTCTCGGCCTCAACGTGATCTCATGCTTTCTGCACATCACAGTTGTCCTCTCTGCTGAGGATACATCCCACCTTCGTGTCACGAACACGCTCTCTCAGCACAGCCCTATCTCCATCCCGTGGTCCTAGACGCAAACGCTTAGTGGAATCTGAGGAAATTATAGCAAAAACGTCAGCATTTTCAGTACCCCTCCGACACCCCCAAGCTACCCGCTCATGAACGCCAGGACGAACAGGAGGTCCCAGGAGGTCTCTCGCTGGTTCTACAGCCAACGCGCTGGGGACATCAGGCCCGAGACCCGACCCGACGGCCGAAGCGCGGTGTCTGTACCGGTTTATTCTCTCCCCCGGCAGCACTCACCGCCCCGGGGCCAGACCCGGGCCGTCCTCCCCCCGCAGCCTTACCCGAGCCACCCCCCGCCTCCCCTCAGGGCCGCGGCAGCACCGCCCCGCGGCGGCCCGGCCCCGAGCCCGCCAAAGCCCGCGGCTCCGGCTCCGGCTCCGGCTCGGGGCGGGCTGCAGGCCGCCGGCCTAGGGGACGGTAGCGAGCCTCCCGCCCCGCCTTGCCCGGCAGCCA
>JANHGO010000069.1:9114198-9125831 GCA_024606505.1 Aquila spilogaster
TGTTATCAACATTATTCCACCCTAAATCCAAAACACAGCACTATACCAGCTACTAGGAAGAAAATACACTTTATTCCAGCTGAAACCAGGACAGCAGACCATACAAGTTCTTGTTACAAAGGCACAGACCTGGAGGTCGAGAAGTTATAGTACATCCTGGAGCCTTTGGAGAGAATGGCAAAAACCCCTTTGATTGTAACGGTGCTGCAATTTGACCCCTAATCCTGCTCAGGGTGACCACAGAAAGTAACTAGAAACCTTTTGTTCTAGTTCCTCCAATAATAATGATCTCTTATACCCATTGTCAAGCCCATATTTAACAAATGCTGTAAAAGCCATGTGTGAAAGTTACCATGGAAAGGCCTTCAGAGTAACATGAAGGAATCATCCTGGCAGCTTTGCCTGGATTTCATCTTGGTATGCTGATCACAAAGAGGTAAGCACAAATATGACTGAATGACAGGTTAGTCCCTTCCTCAGAAAGGAGCCAAGGTCCAACAGTTTAGCAGCCAATAGCTGAATATGAATTTTGCAGTTGCAGGGCACAATAGCAGTATGTCATCAGTGGAAAACTGAACCATGCAGCTTCTGGGTCAAAGAATAGGAATGATCAGGCAGAAAAAACCTGAAACTTATTCCATAGAGCATGAAATCAAGAGTTGGTGAATTTCTCACTTCAAGGACCAGAAGAATTTAAATTGTCCTGTATATATATTGAGCATTGTGGCTATATTCAGGATTAATGAGTACTATAGCAAGCTTAACTTTGATTAATAAAGAGAAATAGCAAAACATAACAGAATTTCAGCATTTAGAGTTAAAAACAAGCCTAGCTTTCTTTGTGAGAATGGTGCCCTACTGTATAGTAAGTTTAGTAAGGGAGCATTATTACCAATAAAAAATGGTATACTGATTTTAGATGAATATTCCTGAGACCATGAAATTCAGAGATAGGGAGATACTCAAAACCCAACTGGACACAGTCCTGGACAACCTGCTCTACCCAAGCCTGCCTGAGTAGGGGGATTGGACTCAATGACCTCAAGAGGTCACTGTCAACCTAAATGCTTCTGTGAAATTGGCAAAGCAAGTTCAGGAAGAAATTAAATAGAAGAAATGACACTTGAAGTGATCTATTTTCTGATGCTCATGGTAGTGATAAGTGCTTTAAACTCTCTACCTGAGTATCCTAAAGGGATTTAATTTTCTTCTAAATCATGACTCACTATTATCCCCATGGAGGAAGAAGGTCTTACTGTTAAATAATAATGGCACTTTACGGGGAAACAGAAATAGAGAAATTAATTTAGGCTTTATTTAGGATCCTAACTAATATCTAAATTTTAGTTATCTGGTAGAATAATTGACTTTGGCTTTTTTTTGGTCAATAGAGAGAGACAGGTGCTTTTGAGGGTTTCCAAAACAGGATCGTGTCTTCCTAAATTTCAGTACTTAAGTAGAATGGATCCTACTCTGAATGACATGCCTACAGCATTGTGGACTAGGGGGTCCAGAGCATTGGACTGGTTTTCAGGAACTTTGGCTTCTACATCTGTCTATGACTGGTAATCTTAGGCAGATCATCTCAGCTGCTACACTTCTGTTTCCCCATGCATATAACAGTGTTAGCAATACTATATAATGCAGTGTCCGAGAACTAAGTACTTGCCACATACACGTTTGAGACAGCTGAGAATATCACTTCTCCAGATGCTTTTCAAATACAAAACCACAAGTACGAGGGGTTTTTTTCGGAGAAGCAGTTGACTTTGAATTTTTATAACTACAAGAGTAATCTATAGCTATTTGTCTGCACACATGCACGTATTGTTACTCTTTTGTTGTCTGCTTCTCAAGATCCACTGAAAAATCATTTTTAAACAAAGATAGAAGAATGGAGACAAAGACTGATCAAATTCAAAACTGAATGTAGGTAATTTTACCTAAGCAACATGAAATTTGCTAGACTTCATCTACTGAAGAAATTGAAGTAGCAAATGAAAATTTGTTACCTTGCTACACTGTGTAATATGAGATTATTTTTTTTTAAATCCAGATAATGACTGTATCATTTAACTAGCATTTTCTATCTTCAGGCATTAAAATTAGGCAAGTTTGTTGATTCCCACTGTATGGAAGGAGAACCTGAGTTAGAAAAGTTAAGACAAATTCATCTTTCTTAACTTCAGCTATCTGAAGTTGGATGTCCAATCTTCAAGAATTATCAGAGAGAGAGAGAATGAGTGTGTTTTCCCATCTTATGTCTAATGCAAGCAGGAAAAATTGTTTCCTGGCAGGTAAGTCTTTCCAGGGAATGCAGAGTAAGCTTAGAAAGACATCCAGTGATTGTGTTTGGGCGAGATCAACCCAGGCTCGAGATCATGCAGAAACCAACAAGAGGCTGGTTTAATTTCTTGGGACAGAGACTTTTATTAAGTCAGTTTTCCATTATGGGGCAAATGAAGGTGGGGATGGTGTGTCTTGGATACACGTCTTCCCAGAGGCAGGAACACTAGACCTGCAGTGCAGAGGCACCCAAGCTCCATGCAGGTCTGATAACAAGTGTTTCTGCCTTTCATTCTTGTGGTTTCCATTTCCACTGGAGTTAGCAGGACCAACTCATGGTACGTAAACACAACTGAGCAGATACTGGAAGAGCAGGGGTCTTGTGCATTAGAACAGATTTTGCACAGGGCTTGTTTCTTTTACTAAACTCCAATTAATAAAGCTGAAAAATGTACACATCAGGTGTGTGAAGCAATTGCAAGTTTTAAAACAGCCACTGCTTAAATTTCAGGGACTAACTGACCACTTTCTTTTGTGCATGCAGGTTATGACTTTAATCCAGAAACTTCCAGTACCAGTGATTGCCAAAGTAAATGGCTTGGCTACAGCAGCAGGCTGTCAGCTCGTGGCAAGCTGTGACATCGCAGTGGCAAGTGAGAAATCTCAATTTGCTACTCCTGGAGTAAACATTGGTCTGTTTTGCTCCACACCAGCTGTGGCCTTGGGCAGATCTCTTCCAAGAAAGGTAGGCTTCCTTCCCAGATACTCTTTGTAATTTTGCAAGAAGTAGGTTTCCATGTTAGGAGTTTTAGTTCCATTGCCTAAACTTTATTTCTGTGCAGAACAACATTCCAAATACTTTGTTGCAAAAGACAGCTTCATAACTCTTTGGACTGGGAAAAATAATAAAGGGATGAATTCTGTTTAGGTAAAGCAGTTTCATACTGATGCAATTCCAACCAGCATGAACTCATACCAGCAGCACACCAGCTCAGTGATCCCTTTCCTTTCCAACAGACAGCTCTGTGCTTTAGACAATGATGTTCTCCCCTGATGAGGAAACCCCTGCTAGTTCAGGATATCAGTCCCACGGAGGTATCAATTCTTGCCAGGCAGTGACATTTCACTGCCAGCGTGATGTACCTGGGTGTAGATCAAGATGCTTTAAATAGCATCTAAAACCCTCCTATACTTTCTTCCTGCTTTATTTCCTACTGATTGTGACTACACATCTCTCACTGCATAAACAATAGTATTATCTGTAAAGCTTCCGTAATTGAGAAAAGAAATTCTAAGTTCTGATCCAGTTGGATTTATGCAGACAGACTCTTCAAGCCCAGCAGGGCTCTGCTGAGATGCAGTGACTTAACTGCACAAGTCCAATTGCTGGGTAAGAGCTTCAACTTTAAATTTCCTATCTGTAAGGCTATCCTGTTCAAATATAGTCTGTCTTTGGCTTTTTTCCCAAGTGTGCTGTAGTGTACAGTTATAACTGTTTCTGAATTAGTATTCCTTGGGTTTGTGATTACTTTTCTTAAATGTATGGGATATACTTTTCTCTGTGCCACTTTTCAAAGTAGCAAGAACATTCGCTACAGTTCTTGGGTTTTACCTTTTATCGAATGAAATGTTGCCATTGTTTGTAGCTACCAGAGCAAAGATACTAATGAGGATAATCAGCTCTTATGATTCATGGCATTGGTCAATTGCATCAGAAGTCATGGAAGAAAATTCTTACTGATATATAACATTGAATAGTCACTGAGTATTTGGGGTCTTTTTTTAATTTGAAACCTCAAGTACAGGATGCTGGAAGCAGCAAGAGACTGAAATAGATGCAGCTATAAGAAGGACATATTTAAAAACACCCCGACCAAACTTAAAAGTAAGGCAGGTATTTTCAAAAACTACACATTGACGTAGTAAGTCTTTATTTATTATTATATGCCCAGCTTAAAATACTGAGTTCAGTCATTTGACATTGTGGACCATCCACATCTCTCTTAATTCCTACTGCAATCACTAGAGATTGTGGGCTGTTGAAAAGAAACCCAGAGCTGTCAGCCTAGGACAGCTGGAATCAGCAAGCAGGTTTGAAAAAAGGCCAGCTTTAGACCCAGTCCTTCTCTTTGCTGAAACCTCTTAACACTTCCTTGGCAGTTTAAGAGGCCAAAAGATTTAAATCTTATGTTTGTCAAAAAAGTAACTTGTAATTGAAGGAGGCGGCTGAAATTCCCCAAGCAGACCAAAGCAATAAAGCAGCTGAATTGACTTAATACGATATTTTTTCTTGTTCAGGTGGCATTAGAGATGCTTTTCACGGGTGAACCTCTTTCTGCCCAAGAAGCACTAATGCACGGGCTTGTCAGCAAGGTGGTACCAGAAGACAAGCTGGAAGAAGAAACCATGAAAATCTCTCACAAGATATGCGAAAGCAGCAAATCTGTCCTGGCATTGGGGAAAGCCACCTTTTACAGACAGATGACGCAGGACCTCGATGCTGCTTACAAAATGACTACTCAGGTCATGGTAGACAATTTGACTTTGAGAGATGGGCAGGAAGGTATTGAAGCCTTTATTCAGAAACGTAAGCCTGTCTGGTCACACTCTCAGGATCAGAAGAAATGAATCTTGTTCCTAAGCTAACCTTAGCTGTGCTTTATGATTCTTCACACAGTTGCCTTTGGGAACTGTATTTTTGTTCTTACTGAAAGTTAAATTTTTCTTCTTATATATGCCAAAGACACAATAAATTTATTCTAAGTATACAATAAATGTTAAGAAAAATCAAACCAGATGGTTTTTTTCAGCAATTAATTTAATCTAGGGTTTTAGAGGGAACTGTGTGCTGCAAAAATCAGTTTAGTATGTCCCAGGTTACTTAGGGAATCACAGGAACTGGGAGAGAGCTCAGATCACCCTGTTCAGTAACTGTCCCCATAGTTCTGGATGAGAACTTCCATTTAGTGTTATTAATAGAGAATTAAAAGGCTTGGACACATTCCAGAGATGATGGTAGTACATATTATAATGGATTCCAGTACTGTTTGTATGTTACAAACAAAAGCCTGCAACAGTAGTCCATTGCTCGTTATGAATATATCTGCTTGTGAACTGTATGTATTACTAGTTTGTCTCCCACAGAAAATCCTGTTTTTCCACCATCAGTTCAACCACTTGTCCCAACTCTAGAGAATTTTGCTGTTGACTCCAGTGAGGCTGAGCATGGCTTGGGGGTGTTTAGTTTCAGAAAGGGTACACTGCAAAAGCCACTGCCTGTGGGCTTCAGCAGAGATTCTCACCTGGCAGTGTTTTGACCCAGCTGTAATTTTGAGCCTGTATGTCTTCAGCTTATCACAGAATCTTAGATGTGTTAGTTGGAAAGTCCATCCTTGTGCTCAAAGCTGGGCTTTTACCAACACCAGAGCAGTTCAGCCATGGATCTACAGTCTTGACAACCTCTAACAACAGGGATTCAGCTGCTTCTCTGGGTAATCTGTTACAGCGCTGTGCAATCCTCCTGGTGAAATATGCTTTCTTAATGTCCAGTCTGAGCCTCAAAGCAGCATTTTTTTGGCCATTGCCCCTTGTTACATTATCTGACATTACTGAGAAAACTTCACCTCCATTATCTTTGTAATGGTCTTCAAGCAGCCACAGGCTGCATTTAGACCACACTTAGACTCCTCCGTGCCAGACTCTGTGCTGAACAAGTCCAGCTTCCTCCAGTCTCCTTGTAGGTCATGTTCTCTAGGTAACCAGCTTGGTAGCCCTCCAGTGGACCAGTTCCAGTTTCTCCACATCCCTTTTGTACTGGTTTTGCCAGAACTGGGCTGTATTTCAAATGTGGCCTCACCAGTGCTGAACAGAGGAGAACAAAATATTCCCTCTGTCTGCTGGCCACCTTCAGCCAGTCAGTATTGCTCAGTATACATTTTGTCTTATTGGTGATGAGAGTGCGCTGTTGGCTCATATTCAGTTGGGCATCCACTGTAAGCCCGGTTTCAGCAAGACCGCTGCTCTGCCAGTCAGCTTCTAGCCTGTACTGGTGCTTGGGGTTATTCTTCCCCAGGTGCAGAAGCTTGCATTTCTCATTAGATTATGGTTCTTCTGGATTGAAGCCAGGCCATTCGGTATGTCAGCCATTCTCCCAATTTCACATCATCTGCAAATTTGCTGAGGATGTATTACTGATGATGGTAATGATATGAGCCTCGGTATCAATCCATGGTGATCAACATGGGATGGCCTCTTGGCAAAGACATTTTTTCTGAAGTTCCACATAGCCAAATCATGCAGGCTTATCCATTTCATCCTTAAATAGGCATCAAAGAAAGACCAGGTGAATTACGGTATGGATGGGCCTTTTTTTCTTTGTTGACAGTAAAAGTAGCCTAAAGTGCTTAGCTCATATCATAGAATCATAGAATGGTTTGGCCTGGAAGGGACCAGATGTCTTAAGTTAGATCAGATTAATCCTACCTACAGCTACTAAAACTCCAAATGTGGAAGTATCATGAATTAAGAAGGATTTTTTTAAGGTATGTTTTTTCCTGTGTCCTTGGTTCCCTGTCCATATGAGTGTTAGTTCATTCCTCAGTTCTCCTCTGGAGTGAACCAGATACCCAGTAAAATACTGGGACAATTCTCTCCAGACACCAATTACTCCTAGGCAGTATGGATGAGTCCGCGTGAGCTTTGGCTCACTTAGCCCTTTACAGCACCCTAATACTATCCCCATGGGCCTTGCTTAACACTCCTGAGCATTCTCAGCATCGTGCTAAAAACGACACTGCTGGCAGGCCTGCCTGTTATTTCGGGTACTTTGAACTGAAAAACTGCTGCAACAAAAAGTCAACACTTTTATCTCTGGGCCTTTGGGCCATGCAGGTGCTGTATGGAGCTAGAGGAAGCCCAGGCCAAGTGCTATGCAATGCAGTTGCTGCAGGTCTGCTTCAGAATGATGTAAGCATGAAAGCCACCTTGCAAAGGCCATTGTCGGTAGTGTCAGCCTTGTCATTGTCCCTCTGTTATGAGAAGTGGTCTCATGGTTCAGTCAGTCTGTCTCCCGGGTAGTAGCAATGGGCTGTACTCTGTCAGGTGCACTGCTGGGATCAAGGCGTTGAATGACACTTCGCTGCCTGAGTAGCATAATTAAATTCTGTTATTCCTTATGCTGGAGCAAGACCTGGATAGTTTGGAGCAAAAATCAGCCCCTTTTCTTTCTAACTGGCCTACATATTTTCATTCAAGCCAGTGATATAAATACCCATATCATTTATACATATACAGCCCCACAAAGCAATTCTCTTTTCCATCGACAATGCATACTCAGGATGAAGAGAAAGCAATTTCCAGTTATGCTGCTATTTTTAATTTGAGGAATGGAAACTGAAACTTGAATTCACCATTAAAAATAGTTTGTTTCTATAGGAATGTGAAAAATGTGGATCATTGGTAATAGTTGTTTTAAAAATATAAACTTATATTGTGACCGCTAGGAAAAATGGGTTTTATATAAACTCACATAGTTTATATAGTTTAGGAACTGTTATGAGCAGTTAAGAGATAGAATGGTTAAATCTGGAGCCCAATAACCTTCATCGTGTCCTTTTTAATGCAGTACGATGCTGCACTTACTTAGACTCTGTTCCCACATGCTGCTCTAAAAGCATTAGGAAAGAGTAAATTGTTTTTAAAAATATTTATATTTAATGGCTATCTTGCAACTACTCAGCAAATCTCTACTGGCTCTTTTGTTCCAGGCTTTTAGAAATAAGTACATTATCTGATTTTTGCAGAATAGTGCTCTTTCCAACTAACTGCAGTAATAAAATGGTTTCACTGGCCATCTTAACATGAGCGATAGTTTAGATGAGCACATTCTTTCTGAAATTTAGAAATTCTCCTGCAATTGATTGCCATCAACACAAGACGGGGTTTGGCATTATTAGTAACTCCTGGTTATAATTTTTGAAGAAAAAATACTCTGCATTTTTATAGAATAATTACTTCATTTGAAATAGTTACACTGCAATGGAATCAAATTCTGATCATGTTATTCCTGCACATGGATTCATTGAATTTGAATGGCCTCGTAAGACACTAATATTACAAAGACATATAGGTATCCTTAGCATTATTCACTGTGAGCAGACTGACATTAATGGAAGTGCTATGTAAAGTTAAGAACAGACATGCTTTAGCAAGACAAAATGGTGATGGGAGGGGAAGTTAAGTAGCAAAAATGTTGTTCTGGTTGTTTATATGATAGGCAGAGGGTAGGAGTGTTACCTTATCCTTGGCTTTCCCTGTAAAAGACCAAACACCACAATGCCTTGAGCTCCTTCACAATTCAAATCCGTGGAAGTCGAGGAAGCACAGCACTCTTGACGACTGAGTTCAGATCCTTAAGAACACTGCTTTTCTAGGCTTGTGGTCTTTTTCAGTCCAATTCACAGGTGTGACATGTTTGTGTTGTACTTTCAAATCTTGAAGAGAAAAAATATTTGTAAATATGTTTTAACTCAGTTTTCACAGTATTTGTTTGTACTATTTCATGCAATAATTATGTAATTAGTAATCATCAGTTCCAAAAATGGTGGCATCCACAGGAACATTTCCTTCTAGCTTGAACCACTAGACAGAAAAGCTTCAGAAGGTTTTAGAACACTCCTGCATTGGCCCCTGTGGATTGACAAAGCAACATAATTTTTCATTTCTGACTTGTGTGGGATTTTTATTTTTGCCACATCTGCCTTTATTGTTTAATTTAATTGATTTACAGGCTATTCCTGGGAAACAGACCAATTCCAGAATTGTTAATTAAGCTCTCCAGCCAAGAAACAGCAAACCAACTGATAGATCAGGAGCCTTACTGCTGTGGCTATCTGCTGCCTGAGGAAAGAGTTTGTCCCAGAATAGCAAGGAGTCTATCCCTTGTCACCCCATTCATTTTTATTAAAGAATCTGCTCTGCAGTGATGTCTGCCAGGTAATTAGCCTGGTTTCAAGTGGCCCTAATAGCATGTGGCATACACTCAGCCTTCTCTGTAAATAGGACTCCATCTGTGTACAGCCTGTAGGATGCAGCTTATCACTGCAAATGACAGACAGGGACATGTTTTCTATTCATATACACAGAAACAGCTGGAAACTGGTCGAGAAAATGCAAGCAATGAATTGCCAGAATGAATGTAATGAACTATCCAGCCACTGACCTCAGAGTCCATGGAGGCCTTAGAAGAATGGCTTTGAGCCTTTACCTGGAAATTTTAGAAAAGATACAGAGGCAAAATCTGGAGGATACACAAGGTTGTTCCTAATTCATGGACCAGGCAACAATCTGCCTCACCACATCATTTAGGGGATATATGCTGAAGATAGAGTTAAACAGAGGACTCGGGTGATGGGCCAGGTATTTATACATTCCACGTTCCACAGAGCTGAAGAACAGAATGGGACTTTATATAAGCTTTTATATAAACTTCATGTGGTTTTCTTAAGGCCACCCAACCCAGAATTCAGCAGACTGGGTAAGAATTAGTTATGCGTTGGTTTGAAGTAATCTCCTGCAGCTGTGGAGGAGAGAGCTTGAAAATACGTACTACAGAGGCACAAAAAGCTGGACGTAGTTAACATTAAAAATACATGACTAACTCATTGACAAAAGTCAGCATCATAGTTTTTACCATCTAGCTCATGATTTCTGAGCGTTTGGATGGCAATGCTGTGTCCTTCACAGAATTGCCTCTGGGTAATTCCTATACTGTCGTTCCCTTATTGCAGATGGGGAAATTGAGGCCAAATGTGCTCTGCCTGAGGTCTCACGGTGAGCCAGTGGCACCGTAACAGCGGCATTCAGAATGCCGACACCTGCTCCTTGTACTTCTTCAGCAACGAAGTTTTCAGTAAAATCAGCAGAAATGCGGGATGATTGCATGCCCTGAAGAGACTGCAAAGGCTTCTGAACAGAAATTATGAGCTACTGCATCAAAGGCCCCATGCTTGACATTTATTGGCTTTTTGATGAATGTTGGGGTAATTTTACTGTCAACAGTTTCTCATTAGGAGCCTGGCAATGTTCTTTCTGACCATTATTTTGCTCAATATCCCATTGGGTTGCTACAAAGAGCAGAGATTTTGTGTAAAACCCATCTATCTCTGTAGCTGCAAGATTTTCTAATAATTCTACACTTAAACAATCTCATGGAAATGCTCGTTGCCTTCTGTAAGCAATAAGGAGAATAGGCAAATGGTTAAATTTCCATGAAGAATTAAAGCTGTAGGACAAATCTCATATTACAATGAGTAGAATTCATTTGTCTTGATTTCATTGTCATTGCACCTCGATTATACTAATTCTGAATTTAGCCACTGAATAATGCATCCCCATCCTGTTTTACACTCGCAAAGGAGGGAAAAAAACATCAGAGCTATACCTTTCTCACTCTCCATTGTATGATGTACAATTTCCTGGCTGCTTGTTGTCAATATTAGGAATTATTTTTGTCAAAATGCATAGCTTTTATAAAAAGAAAATAGTAGAAATGTACCCCTAATACCATTGTGTATTTGGAAAGGGGAAAATCATTCATTAAACTTTGATGTGCCAACTGTATTAATTTTCATTATATGACTTTTAAAACATTAATACTTATTTTAAATATTTATATCCTGGAGTTGTGATAACAGGAGCATCGCAGGGTTATTGTATATTTTATTGATTGTTTGTTATAGAGAAAAAATTGAAAACAAAACCAGATATTAAAATAACAAATTGAATTTGTACTACTAAAATTTAAGCCAGATTCATCGGTTTGATTGGTCATAGCTACTTAATACATGAGACTATAATTTTCCCTCCTTAGGTAGGACAGTGTTTTCAGCCTGCCGAAACCAAAACTTGTAATGCTGTGGAGTTAACTGAAAATAAGAAGCAGTCCTGTAGCCTAGATCAAAACACAACCAACTCTTTAAACTAACTTTCACAGGAATACAAGTTAACCTGTTGGACTTAATACGGATATAGGCATTGATCTCATCCACCAATTCTGCTGAAGGAAAGTCACCTCCTGGAAAGGCAGAACAGGTATGGATGGCAACACCTTAGACTATCTGCAGCTTGGCTCATTAGAGCCATATGTCAGTGAGGTCTGATGTAATGGGTCGTGTCTAAGAGAGCGGAAGCTCCACCCGTAGTCTGCTTTCTGAAGGAGTTTTTAAGGACAAATTAACTGCAATAAGAGAATGTTGACATTCAGGCTGCCTCAGCGGCTGATGACAGAGAAGGCGTTAGGTCTTCCAAAGTGGCACTCGGGTTTTATTCCAGACCTGTCCTCCTATAAA
>JANHGO010000069.1:9125931-9169673 GCA_024606505.1 Aquila spilogaster
CGGCGGCTGAGCGGGCGCTCGTTGCGGCCCCTGTCCGCGGCCTGCAGCAGCGCGGCGGGGGGAGCGGCGCTGACGCTGCGGCGGCAGGAGGGCGGCGTGCGGTGAGGCGGCGCGGTGCGGGTGGCAGAGGTGGGGGTACGCGCGGTCCGCCGGGAAAGTTCCTCCGTGTCCGTTCGGAGCCTCCCGCGGTTTGCAGACACGCGCGCGCTGTGGCCGCGTCGGGCTCGTGTTTCAACGGGACGCGGGGCGTTTTGCATTGCAGGAACATTGTGCTCAACAACCCCGGCAGGCGGAACGCGCTGTCCCTCTCCATGCTGCAGGCGCTGAAGGAGGACCTTCTGCACGACGTCAAGAGCACAGAGCTCCGCGTCATCGTCATTTCGGGTATTGCCGCGGTGGAGGGCTGAGGGAGGAGGAAGGGGAGCGGGCGGGATGCGAGGAAGCGGGGTAACGCACAGCCTGGAGCTGGGGACAGCGCGGAGATACAGAAAACGGCACGGCGCGGGACGTTGTCCCCACGCGCCCTGCCCGGCAGGCGTCTGTGCAGCGCCTTCCCCGTTCGGACCTGCGTGCTTTCGCTCCCATCTGCTCAGCTCCTCCTGGAGAATGGCGTTAACAGCTGACGCACTTCTCTTTTGTGTCTGTTGGTCATTAACACGGGTGAGGAGAAGCGCTGTTGAAACAGTTGTTGGTGTGTCCGCCCGGTCGCGCGCTGTTTGCGGAGTCGCTGAGCGGGGCCCCGATCGTTATCGGACTTCGAGCCAGCACTCCCGGCCGCCGGCCTTCGTGCGGAAGCGGGCTGAGCCCGTATGGCTCCTGTGCTCCTGCAGTACACAGAGCTCAGAGGGTTTCCTGTGCCCCGTTCCTCTGCTCCCAGTCACGCTCAGCCTTTGTTATCTCCGCGTCTGGTTTGTCAGAACTGATTCTAAAGCTCCGTCACATTGGTGTTGCAGTCACCTGTAACCTGCGGACATAGAACATCTCTCAAAGCTGCTGCAGTCTTATGGCACACCCCTGATGATTCCAGATTCCATGGCTGAATGGAATCAGGAAGAAATCTCACCAGACTTTGCAGGGCTTGCTTTCAGTCTTCAACACAGACTTGACAGTGGATTCCTCTTCAGTGAGGCACAAATGCACGTGTGATTAATTTCCAGATGATGTCGCTCTGATGCAGTGAGCTGACGGATGCTGAGCGTGTGGTTATTGCTAAATGCTCTTATAATAATCTGGTCTGTAAGAAGTGAATACATAGGCAACGTGGCATCTTCATAGTTGTAGTTGGAAATATCGCGTTTATACAAATACCTGAGAGGCTCTGAAGGATTAAAAAGCTTTAGATCGGTTTGTTTTTATGCCAGGTATCTTCATAAGAAGGGAGAACTGTTGTAGACATAATTCTCCATGAAGGGTGCTTTGCTCTTAGCTGCCACTTGAGGAGAGAGAATCCAAAACGCAGATTGACAGATTCCTGCTCTTATTCTACACAAGCCCTAGAGAAGCTTTTTGAGATTCCTTAGGTGAGTGTTAGCAGTGAAGGAACAAAGGGACAGCCCTCCTGGTGCTCCTCCAGCAGAAGAACTTTTATTTGTTTGGCTTAAATGCATGACACAAAAATCTGGATGATTGCTTAGTAGAAGTTATGCATTAATTCTTCATACAGCAAATGGAGAACAGTTGTACTTGTTTCGTCTGAGAGCAGAGCAGTTCGTTGGCACTCTGGCTCGCTAGTTATGTTGTACCGAGGAGCAGTTCAGCGTGGTGTCTTGCAAAAGACTGGGCTCAGAAGTGTAAAGAGCCTTGTTTGTAACAGAGTTAACTTGGAATGGAAGTAGAATGAGGCCTTTCAAAATGTTTGTGGGCATATCAGTTAAATGTTGCATTTGGCGATTCAAAGTCATTACAAAACCTGGAAGGCAATATTTAGGAACTGAGTACAGACCTCCCTCCTTCTTTTTGACCATTGAGGCTTCTGTACCTTTAATGGGGTATTGGCACAACGCTTGGTTTCTTGTTTAGTTCAATCTAATTTTTTTATGAAATCCTTTGCAGCTGAAGGACCCGTATTTTGTTCTGGTCATGATTTAAAGGAACTGTCAACCCAAGATGATGTGAAGCATCACACCCAAGTATTTGAAATCTGTGCAGAGGTAAGCAGATCTTACATGGCACCCTATTTTGCGTGGTATGAAGAGCAGGTAGTGATGCTGGTTTATGTTAATACCTGAACCTGGTGAAATCGTGTTTCTCTTTGTGCAAATAAAAGTGCTAGAATGCCAACATGCATCTTTTCTACAATGGGTATCATCATGGTTGTGTTTCAGCTGCTTCCCCATGTATATGTTAACAATACTATATAATGCAGTATCTGAGAACTCGGTATTCTTTACACAGGAGTTTGAGACAGGTAGGAGTATCGCTTCTGCAGAGGCTTCTCAGGTACATAACCATACATAGCAGCTTATTTTTTGTCAGAGAAGCATTTGACTTCAAGTTTCTATAACCATGAAGAGTATTTATTTGTTTCTCTGCACCCATGAATGTATCATTACTCTTTTGTTCTCTGCTTCTCAAAATGCACTGAAAATTGTTTTTAAACGAAGTCAGACAAAATCTGATGAGATTCAAAACTGAATGTAGGTAACATAAGTAACATAAAATTTGCTGAGCTTCATCTTCTGGAGAATTTGATGCAGCAAATGAAAACATATCTTGCTGTGCTGTGCGAAGGATATTTTTTTAAATCCAGATAATGACAGTAATCAGTTAAGTGGCATTTTCTGACTGCAAGCACTGACATTAGTTGAGTTTGTTGATCTCCACTGTAATTAAGGAGAACCCAAGTTACAAGAGTTAGACAAATGTGTCTTTCTTAACTTCTCCCATCTAAAGCTGGATATCCCGCCACCCAGCTTTAGGGAGAGGGTTTACCCATCCTAGAAAGACATCCAGTCTTGAGATGGTTGTTTCTGAGTGAGATCGATCCTGGCTCAACACCATGCAGAAACCAGCAATAGATTCTCTTAAGTCACTTTTCCGTTGCAGGGCTAGTGAATGTGGGGCTGATAGGTTTCAGATATCACCTTCCACATCCAGGATGTCTGGGCCTGCAGTGCAGAGACATGCATGCAGATTTAATTCAAGTGTTTTTACCTTTGTTTCTCATGCTTTCCTTTTCTATTGGAGTTAGCAGGACTAACATGCTACATAAACACAGCTGAGCAGCTACTGAAACAGCAGTGGTTTTGTGCATTAAAGCACACCATATAAAGTTGGTTATGCAGAGAGAGCTCACATTTTCTGCTGAACTCCGGTCTGTGAAACTGGAAGTTCACACAGTGATGTCAGCCCTGCGAAGCGGGTGCAAGTTTTAGTACAGCCACAGCTTTACTTTGAGGACTAACGGGTCCCTTATTTTTGTGTGCATACAGGTTATGACTTTAATCCAGAGACTTCCAGTACCAGTGATTGCCAAAGTGAATGGCCTGGCCACAGCAGCGGGCTGTCAGCTAGTGGCAAGCTGTGACATCGCGGTGGCAAGTGAGAAATCACGCTTTGCTACTCCTGGAGTAAACATTGGATTGTTTTGCTCCACACCGGCTGTGGCCCTGGGCAGATCTCTTCCAAGAAAGGTAGGCTTCTTTCCCAGGTACTCTTTGTAATTTTGCAGTAAGTAGGATCCAGTGCTGGGAGTTTCAGTTCCGTTGCCTTAACTTCATCTTCCTGTGGTATAACATTCAAAATACTTTATTGCCGAAAACATGCTCATAATGCCTTGGACTAAGGAAAAAACGAGATGACCTCTGCTTAGGGAAAGCAGCTTCCCACTGATGTGATTCCAGCCAGCAGGAATTCCTATCAGCGATGCACCAGCTCAGCAGTCCCTCTCCTTTCCAACAGTCAGTGCTTTAGACAACAGTGTTCTCCCCCTGATGAGAAACCTCTGCGAGTTCAGGATACCAATCCCACTGAGGTGTCAGTTCCTGCCAGGCAGTGACATTTCACTACCAGCGTGATCTGCCTGGGTTTAGATCTCGATGCTGTAAATAGCATCTGAAACCCTCCTGCACCTTCTTCCTCATTTATTTCCTATTGCTTGTACTACACATCTCTCACTGCATAAGCAATAGTGTGATCTGTAAAGCCTCCATAAATGAGAAAAGAAATGTTGAATCATGATCCACGTGGATTCTTGTAGACAGACTCTTGAGGTGCAGTAGGACTCTGCTGAGATGTGAGGGCAAATCTAATTGGGTGAAAGCTTCAGCTTGAAATTTTCTAAGGCAGATACTTTCAAAAACTGCCTTAGACTTAGTAAGTGTTTGATTACTTATTCTATGCACAACTTAAAATACTAAGCTGGGCTATTTGACTGTGGAGGACCTTCCACATTTTTCTCTGTTCCTACTGCAGTTAACAGAGATTCTGAACTTTCGGAGAAGGAAAAAAGGAAAAAAAATGCATCAGCCTGGGATAGCTGCAGTCAGTGGGCAGGTTTGGAAATAAGGACAGCTCTAGACCCACTCCTTCTCTTGTAGAAACCTCTTAGTATTTCTTTGGCAGTTTAAGAAGTTGTAAGAATTTAATCTTATTTACCAAAAGAGTAACTTGTCTTTGAAAGAGGAGACTGAAATGCCAAGGATGAACAACAGCAGTGAGGCAGTTGAATTGGCTTAACATGGTGTGTTTTCTTGATCAGGTGGCCCTGGAGATGCTTTTCACAGGTGAACCTCTGTCTGCCCACGAAGCGTTAATGCACGGGCTTGTCAGCAAGGTGGTACCAGAAGACAAGCTGGAAGAAGAGACCATGAGAATCTCTCACAAGATATGCGAGAGCAGCAAATCCGTCCTGGCACTGGGGAAAGCCACCTTCTACAGACAGATGGCGCAGGATCTTGATACTGCTTACAAAATAACCTCTCAGGTCATGGTAGACAACTTGACTTTGAGGGATGGGCAGGAAGGTATCGAAGCCTTCATTCAGAAACGCAAGCCTGTCTGGTCACACGCTCAGGATGAGAAGAAATGAATCCTGTTGCTAAGCTAAGCTTAGCTGTGCTTCCATGATTCTTCACGCAGTTGCCTTTGAGAACTATATTTCTGTTCTTATTCAAAGTTTAATTTCTTATCATACACATGCCAAAGCCACAATAAATTATTTCTAAGTATATATAATAAATTTTAAGAAAAACCAGACCAAATTCTTGTTTTCAGCAATTAATCTCATCTACAGTTTCAGAAGGAACTCCGTGCTACAAAAATCAGTTTGATATGTCCCAGGTGATATATGGTATCGCAGGGACTGGAAGAGAACTCAGATCACCCTGTTGAGTTACTTGCCTTGCTCCCGAGCATCCTTGGCATCATGTTAGCTGCCATCCTGCTGGCAGGCTTGCCTGTTATTTCGGGCACTTTGAACTGAAAAACTGCCACAATGAAAAGTCAACAGTTTTGTTGTTGGGCCACAGAGGTACAACATGGAGCTAGAGGAAACCCAGGCCAAGTTTTATTCAATGCAGCTGTAGCCAGTCTGCTTCAGAATGTTCCCTAGTTCTGAATGAGAATTTCCGTTTGTCTTTATTAGTAGAAAATTAAAGGGTTTGGACACACTCCAGAGGTGATGGTAATACTGTAAATGATTCCAATGCTGTTCAGCATGTTACAGACAAAAGCCTCTAACAATAGCCCATTACTTGTTACAAGTATTACCTACTAATGAACTGTATGCATTATTAGTTTGTCTCCTTCAGCCAGGCCTGTTGTTTCACCATCAGCTCCAATTAGCACTTGCCTGTTCCAGCTCTAGAGAATTTTGCAGTTGACTCCTTTGAGGCTAAGCCTGGCTTGGGGTGTTCAGTTTCTCGAAGCACACGCTGCAAAAAGCCGCTGCCAGATGCTTCAGCAGACACTCTGACCTGGCAGCATTTTGATCCAGTCATAATGTTCAGGCTTTATCATGGAATCTTAGGCATGATAGTTTGAAAGCTTGGTTTGTACTTAGAGCTGGGCTTTACCAACACTGTAACATGTCAGCCCTGGATTTAACATCTTGACGACCTCCAGCAACAAGCAGTCAGCTGCTTTTCTGGATAGTCTGTACTGCTGTGAGCCTCAAAGCAGCAGGTTTTTAGCCATTACCCCTTGTTACATTATCTGACAGAAATCAGGAGACTTTGGCTTCACCATCTTTGCATCTCACTTCAAGCAGTCACAGGCTGCACTTAGATCACGCTTAGAACCCTCAGTGCCAGATGATGCAAATCCAGCTTCCTCAGTTCTCCTTGTAGGTCGTGTTCTCCAGGTAATCAGCTCTCTGGTGGACCACTTCCAATCAACAATCCTTTTGCATGACCTGTGTCAAAACTGGTCTGTATTCCAAATATGTCCTCACCAGTGCTGAGTGGAGGGAAATAAAATATTCCCTCCATCTCCTGGCCACGTTGAGCTGATCAGTATTGCTCAGTATGCATTTTGTCTTATTTGTGATGAGAACGCACTGCTGGCTCACGTTCAGCTGGGTGTCCCCTGTAAGTGGGACTGCCGCTCTGCCTGCCTGTTCCAGGCCTGCGCTGGTGCTTGGTGTTACCCTTCCCCATGTGCAGAATCTTTCATTTTCCCTTATGGGCCTTCTGGACTGAAGCCACGCCATTTGGTGTATCAGCCATTCTCCCAGTTTAGCATCATCTGCAGATTTACTGAGTGTATTATTGGTGAGGTGGTATCAATCCATAATGATCAACATGGGATGGCCTCTCAGAAAAGATGTTTTTTTCTCAAGTACCACACAGCTAAATTGTGCTGGTTTGCCTATTTCATACTTAAACAGTCATCTAAGAAAATCAGATGAATCACTGTGCGGGCACACCTTTTTCTCTTCATTGCCAGTAAAAGAAAACTAAAGTGCTTAGCTCAGACGTCTCAAGCCAGATCAGGTGAATCGTACCCATAGCTACTGAAACTACAAGGTGGGAGTGTCGTGAATCAAGAAGGATTTTGTATGTGGTTACAACCAGTCCACTTCAGAATGTCCCAAGCATGAGGCCTTCTTGGAAAGGCTGGTTTGGTAGTGTCTCCTTGCAATGAGAAGTGGTCTCACAGTTCAGGCAGACTGCCTCCCAGAGAGTAGCAATGGGCTGGCCTCTGTCAGGTGCCCTGCTGGACACAGTGGGTTGACTGACACTTTGCTTCCTAAGTGTCAGATTCTGTTCTTCCTTATACTGTCCTGATGGTTTCCTTCCCAGAACAAAAATACTGAGGCACTGGCACCGCTGCCCAGAGAAACTGTGGATGCCCCTTCCCTGGAGGTGCTCAGTGCCAGGCTGGATGGGACCCTGGGCAGCCTGAGCTGGTGGGGGGCAACCAGCCCACGGCAGGGGTTGTAACGGAGTAGGCTTTAAGGTCCCTTCCAACCCGAGCCGTTGTGTGATTACACTAGGGAACTATACCTGGAGAGTTTGGAGCAAAACTCAACCTCTTCTAACGGGTCTACACATGGTAATTCAAACCAGTGATATATCATTCACGTGTATGCAGCCCCACAAAGCAATTCTTTTCTATCTACAATCCACAGTCATGATGAAAATAAAAGTAATTTCCAATTCTGCTGCAGTTTTTAATTGGAGAAACTTCACCATTAAGAACAGTTTGTTTCTATAGGAATGTGAAAAATGCAGATTGTTGGGAACAGATGTTTTCAAAATATACATTTCTACTGTTATCACTATGAAGATTGAGTAAGTTTTATATAAACTCACATCGTTTATATAGGTTGGAAAATGTTATGAACAGTTAAGATAGTGAAGGGTTAAATCTGGAGCCCGATAACCTTCATCATGTCCTTTTTAATACGGTAAGATGCTGCACTCAGACCGTTCCCCCATGCTGCTCTAAAAGCATTAGGAAAGAGTAAACTGTTTTTAAAAATATTTATATTTAATGGCCATGTTGCAGCTACTCAGCAAATCTCTACTGGCTCTTTGTTCCAGGCTTTTAGAAATAAGTACATTATCTGATTTTTGCAGAGCAGTGCTCTTTCCAACTAACTGCGGTAACAAAATGGGTTTCAGTGGCCATCTTACAAAATGAATGACAGTTCAGTTGAGCACATTCTTTCAGATATTTAGAAACTGATTGCCATACATACAGGCAGGGTTTGGTGTTACTGTTAACTCCTAGCTTTAATTTTTGCAGCAAAATTCTGCATTTTTAAAGAATAATCACTTCATTTGAAAGAATTGTGCTGGAATGGAGTTGGATCTGATCATCTTATGTCTGCGTATGGATTTGTTGAATTTGAATGGCCTCGTGAGACTCTTAGTGTTACAAAGACATACAGGCATCCTCAGCGTTACTCTGTGAGCAGCTCGTGGCATTCATGGATGTGCTGCATAAAGAACGGGCGTACTTGAGCAACATGAAGTGGTGGTGGGAAAAGAAGCTAACTATAAATTGATGTACTGCTTGTTTATGGGATAGGCAGAGGGTAGGTGCCTTACCTTATCATTGGCATTCCATGTAAAATACCAAACCCCCACAATGCCTCAAGTTCCTTCACAGTTCAGATCCATGGAAACTGAGGAAGCTGTGGATGGCTGCATCCAGGTCCTTAGGGATACTGCTTCTCTACTGTCGTGGTCTTTTCCAGTCAGTGATCTATTATAACGTGTGACGGATGTTTGTGCTGTACTTTCAGATATTTAAGAGGAAAATGTAAGTACCTTTTAACTCAGTTTCCAGAGTATTTGTATTATATCATGCAATAAAATAATTACGTAATCAGTAATCATTAGTTCAAAAAATGGTGGCATCCATGGGAAAATCTCCCTGTTGCTTGAGCTGCTAGAAAGAGAAGAGCTTCAGAAGGCTATAGAGCATTCCTGCACTGGCCCCTGTGCACTGATAAAGCAACATCATTTTTCATTTCTGACATGCATAATTTTTAGTTTTGCCCGTGTCTGCCTCTATTGTTTAACTTAATGGACTTACAGGCCATCGCTGGGAAACAGCATGGTGCCAGAGCTGTTAATTAAGCTCTACAGCCAAGAAACAGCAAAGCAAATGATAGATTGGGAGCCTTCCTTTCCACTGTGGCTATCTGTTGCCTAAGGGAGAGTTTGTCCTAAAATAGCAAGGAGTCTATCCCTTGTCAGATATTCATTTTTATTAAAGAATCTGCTCTCCAGTGGTCTGCCACATAATTAGCCTAGTTTCAAGTGACCCTAATAGCATGTGGCATACACATTCTCTGTAAACTAAGAACAACTCCATCTGTGTAGAGCTTCTGGGATGCAGCTTGTCACTGCAAATGACAGAAAGGGATGAGTTTTCTATTCACATACAGGGGAACGGCTGGAATGGAAATGCAGAAAACACAAGCAAGGAATTGCCAGTATGAATGTAACTGCAGAATCATAGGATCATTGGGATTTGGAAAAGATGATAGAGAACCATCTGGCCACTGACCTCAGAGTGTCAGTGAAGTAGAGGCATTACAAGAATGTTTTTCATCCTTTGCCTGGATATTTTATAGAAGATATATAGGCAAAATCTGAAGGATATGGTCATATAATCACTTGTGCTGTAACCTCAGACTCCCTTCATTAACAAGGTTCAAGCCAGGATGCAGAGACAGGTGGAGTAACACACAGAACGAGGTTGTTCCTAATTCATGGACTTGGCAATATCGCACCTCATCACGTCATTTATGGGCTGAATGCTGAAGCTGGAGTCAAACTCAGGAGATGAGCAAGGTATTTATAACGTTCACATTCCACAGAGCTGGCAAACAGAATGGCAGTCTACATCATTTGGAATTATACATAAGCTTCCTGTGGTTCTCTTAAGGCAGCCCAGCGCAGGATTCAGCAGACAGCAAGAATTAGTTTCGTGATGGCTTGAAGTAATCTCCCATAGCTGTAGAGGAGAGAGCTTGAAAATGTGTGCTAGAAACACACAAAAAGCTGGACATATTTAACATTAAAAATACATGGCTATCTCGTTGGTAAAAGGCAGCGCCATAGTTTTTATGGTTTAGCTCATGATTTCTGAGCATTTGGACAGCAATACTGTGTCCTTCACAGAACTGCCTTTGGGTAATTCCTGTATTGTCATTCTTGTGTTGCAGGTGGAGAAATTGAGGCCAAATGTGTTCCGTTTGAGGTCTCACAGTGAGCCAACAGCACTGTAACAATGACATCCGGAATGCAGACACCTGCTCCTTGCACTTCTTCAGCAGCAAAGGTTTCAGTAAAATCAGCAGAAATGCAGGGTAACCACGTGCCCTGACAGCCTGCAAAGGCTTCTGAACAGGAATTATGAGCTACTGCATCAAAGGTCCCACACTTGACATTTATTGGCTTTTTGATGAATGTTGGGGTAATTTTACTGTCAACAGTTTCTCATTAGGAGCCTGGCAGTGTTCTCTGTGACCATTATTTTGCTCAAAATCATATCAGGTTTCTACAAAGAGCAGAGATTTTTTGTGAAGCTCATCTATCTCTGTAGCTACTAAATGTTCTAATAATGCTACATTAAAATAATTTCGTGGTAATGCTGGCTGCCTCCTCTAAACAATAAAGAGAATAGACAAATGGTGAAACTTCTATGAGGACCCGAAGCTATAGGACAAAACTCATACTGCGATGAGTAGGGTTCATTTTTCTTCATCTGGATAGCACTGCGTGTAGATTACACTAATTCTGAGTTTAGCCACTGAGTAATGCATCCCCATCCTGTTCTACATATTTTTAAAAAGAGACTCACAAAGAGTAAAAAAGCATTGGAGCTGTACCTTTCTCACTCTCCATTGCACAATGAACTGTTTCCTGGCTGTTTGCTGTCAGCATTGGAGTTGTTCGTTTGAGTACTTTGGACAATCTTACAGCTTTTATAAAAAGAAAGCAGTAGAAATGTACTTCTAATCCCACTGTGTATTTAGAAGGGGAAAATCATTCATGAACCTTTGTTGCTGCTAACTGTAATAGTTCTCATTCTACGACTTTTAAAATGTTGATATTAAAAATTCGGATTCTGAAGTCGTGATAATGGGAGCATCACAGGGCTACTCTATTTTTTATTGATTATGGTTGTTATAGAGAAAAAAGATGGAAAGCCAAACCAGATGATGAAATAACAAATGAGATATCTACTACTAAAATGGAAGCCATGGGTTTTGGAATATTGCTTCATGACTGCTAAGCGGGGCCAGCAGCATAGGTACCTGGATATTTTAACATAGTTTTGCCATAGCTACTTAGTAGAACAGATTCTAACCTTTCCCCCTTAGGTGTGACAGTGTTTTCGGGCTTTCTAAATTGAAACTTCTATGCCTTGGAGTTAATTGAAAATAAAAAACATTCTTGTAGCCTAGGTCAAATCATAACCAAACTCTTTAAATTTCCTTCCTCAGCAGTGCAAGTTAACCTGTTTGACTTAACACAGACACAGGTATTGATCTCTTCCAACAGTTCTGTTGAAGTAAAGTCACCTCTGGAGAAGGCAGAACAAGTATATGGATGGCAAAATCTTAGGCTATCTGCTACTTGGCTCATTAGAGCCGTATGTCAGTGAGTCCTGATGTAATGGATCATGTTTAAGGCAATGGAAGCTCCAGCCATAGTCTGCCTTCTGAAGGAGTTTTTAAGGACTAATTAACTGCAATAGGAGAATGTTGACATTCAGGCTGCCTCAGCTGCTGATGACAGCGGAGGTGTTAGGTCTTCCAAAGTGGCATTCAGGTTTTATTCCAGACTCGTCCTCCTATAAAGAATTACAGTGGATGAAATCATTTTGAAAAGATGAGTGATGTTTTCCCTGTCAACTCTCCCCTCTTTACATCAAGGGTAATGTGCTATATACCTGCACCCGTCTTCCTCACTTCCTGGCCCAAAATCACGCTCACTAAGGACACTGAGTGATTCTTCTGGAAAGAAGCAATAAAGAATAAGTAAGACATATACAGAACGTGGGGGAAAGGAGAAAGCAAACAAACACATGAAGTCATTCTCCTAAAGCGGCCTTCGGTCTATATCTGAATATTCTGACTCTTACGCCCATGTAACAAAATTTACATTTTATGCCATTAAAACTGTCATCTTTTCTCTCAAAACCTCACTCAATTAAGTTAAAAATATTTTAAAATAACTGTGTTTTTCTTGCAGTTTTTTATTTTGAGTCCTTAGGACAAAGTTGAAACAATTTTTCCATTTTTTTCTCTCCCTTTTTAGCAGGGTGATTTCTTTCAATGAATGCTGAGGTTCTTATGTAAGTGCTGTGTTAACAACTAGGTGGATTTGTCGCCTCTTCTTCTGGTGAACACTATCTCACACTTAACCTCCGATGTACCTCCACAGTACCTTTCTTTTCCTGTCTCTGCTTCCCATTCCCAGGGTTTTCTTTTCATTATGCTTTCTCTTAGCCCCAAAACTCTCTTCTTCCCACAGTCATCCTTCCTTCTGAACAGAGGTGCTCCCTGCTACTTTTCCCATTCAGTACTGTTTAACGCAGACTGTGAAAAAAAGCCTGATGTACTCAGTGTGGTAAAACAGAAGCTGTGGAAGATGACAGCCCTCTTTGTGCGTTGTCTGTGACAGCCCTGTACACTTTCAGTGTCTTTTTTTTTTCATGTGAGCATTTATTCAGAGTGGACAATCCAGTAATACTTCCATGGACAGCCTGAAACCTTCCTGAGGCGCTGGATGGCTGAAATGCAACGCCAATTTATTCTCCCAACTACCAAAGAAACAAAATCCGAAGAGTAAATTTAACACAGCAGAAGTCCTGCTGAGCAGCAGTCCAGCAGCAATTCATAGGCTTAAACAATATATTTTAATAGATTTTTAAAAGTGTTTTAAAGAAGACCTTTCTGCCTTGTTCATCACTGGAATATTTAAATGCATATGTACAAGCCATTTCTTAGATAACTCTGAAACATAAACAAGAGGAAAAGCTTTACGAAGCGCTGGACGAGAACCAAGAAAAAAGGGATTCACTTCCTGGCTTACTCTTAAACTGCAGTGTGACCCTGGGGAAGCTGGTGTAGCAGAAGAGAAACGTGACCGTCCAGCCCAACCTCCTGTTTACCATAGGTCTCTACTTCTTGGCCTGCTTACCCCAAACTGGCATTTGTCTGAACTGCAACCTCGGCTGAGCTAAGGAAATATCAAACCTCGCGAAAAGAAAAGAAAAAAGCAGCGGTTCCATCAGTGAACTACAGATTCTCCAAAATGTTTCTTTGCAGCTTTGTTTGCAGAGAACACTTGAAGTGATGGCACTATACAGCAAACGGTCAGCAGAGGGCAATAATAGCTCACATCTTGCCATTCCTGGTGATCGTGCTACGGGTTCCGCCAATGTTGTGTTTCTGTTTGACTGCTCAAGGGCAATGGGACCTTGGTACAGGAACGCCCTCGGTCATGCAAGGGACGGGCATCAATTCTCTTTTGTTCCACTTTCACCGCAGCCTCTGTCTCTGCACCCTCACCATGACGTTGTAGGACCAGCTGTGATCCAATAAGCAAGATGGGCTACCTGATAGCGAATTCGTGGAAGATATTTTGAAGCAAGAGGGGACCTTATCGTGCTTTAAGAAATACATCTATGAGAAATACAGGCTTGTTTAGGGACCTGGGCATTTGGCTGAACACAGCTTCAGAAAGCCTGGCTGTCATACAGGGAGCTGTATTTTAGATCCAAGTGAGGTTCTGCAGATTTGTAGGAGGTCCTGGAGGGAACAAGCGACTCGCAAAGACCTTCCAGAAGCCTGGATCTGCAAGGCAGGGAGACGAGGAGAGCAGAGTGTGTCACTCATGCCTGAGATTTTCCCTAATCAATAGCAATGCAGGCGATGGTTCTCCCAGCCAGACTTCAGCCAAGCTCTCCTTCTCACCTCTTAACAGGTGACCTAAGGGACCCCGTCTCGGTGACTCACTTTCCCCTACCTGTAAAGGAGCTTACTAAGTTGTCTGTGATACACTGAAAGCAGTGAATGATAAAAACTAATCAACTATGCTACTCACGGCTCTGTGATGAACTAATACGCTTGTCACACTGCTGAGCCAGTCCACAAGGCAGAGGTGAAAACTGCTGATGGTGTTATTCCAAAGGGACTGTAAATGCCAAGGCACAGCGGGAACTGGTGAAAAGTAAAAATATTCTCTCAAGTCTTCTCCCAGCAGGAGCAATATTCCAATTGTAATGCAGACAACTTGCCAAGTCGTTCCATCCCTCAGGGCAGGTGAACCATTTGCAAGAGTCTGCAACAGAAACCATTAGACTACAGTAAATACTAAAGAATGCAAATGCCATCTTTTTTCTGAGCTTCAGTTTTAAGCGTGGCTTCATGAAAAGCAAGAAAGCATGATCTCCATACTGATACTGTTAATAATGCTTGGAATCTCTGGGAGCACTGGTTATCAGCCTCAGTTAACAAGTCTTCCCTCAATTCCCACTCTGTGGGAAAGGATGGGGAGCAATTACATTGTTCAAAGCCAGCACACAGAGGGAAGCTGGTAACTGCTTCATGCACCAAAACTGCGAGTATACTGGGCCACGCTGAAACAGCAGAGGAATTCAAACAAACGGCATTGAACAACCAGCTGTGGAATGCAGAGAACACAGCTAGGTCAACAAGCACGCTGATAAGAGCGCAGGGCAACAAGTGGGGTCCAACCCAGGAGCCCATGGCAATGGGGTAGAGGTTATGTCAGCTTTGCACCAGGCAGCTTCTGGATAATTCTCACCAGCACATAGAGCGGAAGATGTAACTGAGATGCACCTTCATTAATTTTTTGCTGCCGACTCCACTCAGAGCAGAGTCATCTCTGCCATTCATGACTCACTGCCCTTTCCACTAGACAACCTTTGGTCCCACTGTGCAGTTGTGCTCCTACGCAGCTGAGACAGAGGTGATCTGTGCCCTCTTTTATTTTTGATTTTCCTCTGACTCAGTGTGGCATCGTAAGCTGCTTCAGACAGAAACCATTTCAGACCACAGCCATCTGAGAAATTGGGCCAAGGCCAGCAAAAACGCTACAAGCAAGCAATTGAAACTAAGAAACAATAACAAAAAACCCAAATATGAGGTAAGTGTGATAGGCAGCTTGAATAACTAGACCTGGCGAGACCTGGCAAGCCAAAAATGTATCTAAGAGATATTTCTGCAACCTTTCTTAAGATCTTTCCTTGAAAGAATGCAAAATGTTGGGGTTATTTTGGAAAAAAAGGCACTGAACATCTGCTTTCAGCAGATTTCTTTTACTTAAAATGTTGATCTTTAAGAGTTAAAACAAAAGTGCATGCAAACATTCCCATGTAGATGAAATCTAACCACCTTCATGTGGACCGAGGGTTCCTATTAAGGTGGTGGTTGCACAGAGGATACAAAAATAGATGGTAACAGAAGTAGATACAAGGTATCATTCAGAAATCAGGAGCTAATGAGACTCTGAGGGCTGACTCAAGACTGCCTTGTGACAGCCCTTGCAGGTGGTGTCTCTCGTAGCCATTAGTCAGATGCGCTGACTCGTGCAGCTCCTTCGGCAGGAAACTCCCTACAGAAGAGCTGGTAGGTATGTCCTTAAAGGCAAAGCAAGTGTACCAAGGGTCTTCCCATGCTCCAGCTTTTCCAGCTGCAAGAACTGATTACAGAGACAGCTTGGAGCACAGCAAAAAAAAAAGCAGTATAAGAAGTCTCTGTGCACTGGCACAGGCAGGAGCCAGTCAGCTCTGTCAAGGTACAGAAAATGGCTGTAAGCCAGCGTTGGTCCTGCTGGTCCTTGAACTGATATTAGCTCCGACACTCGTGTGATCTTGAACATTCATGCCTGGAGGACATACTTTTTACTGCATGAGTTAAAATCCTGCCTTCAGCTACTCTCAGCAAGGTTAATGACTGTCATTTATTAAAAGGCCTCTAATAGTTTGTTAAATGATGTTGAAAACAGAAGGTTTGTGAAAATAAGCTACAAAGTGTCCAGACAAACAAAAGGGTTGCACCGTGCTTCCTTTTAAGTGAAACTAGTGCACTGAAAGTCATGCATTTGCCACCTCTTCTGGGCCAAGAACAACGCATAAACTACATACATGTGCATCTACAGTATAAGTGCAGATGCTCCATCCCATTCTGTTTGTTGATGCTCCAAGTGACACTGCTCAGTGGTTTCCTTCCTGTTATCTGCACTCCACAGACTTGACAAGAATGGCACACGCAGCAGAGTATGCACAGAAAGCAGCCAGTGAACTAGCTGTAATCTGCCCCTCTCATTGCCATTTTCCTCCGGAAATGTGGTTTCAATGAAGAAGCATCCTTCTTTGTGAGAACCAGCAGAGTGTTCATAGACATTACCTCCTGAGAGACAGGGCTGGCAAGGGAGGAAAGGATTAGTGCACAAGTGATCTCACCTATTCTTTGTACGGATCTTATTCATAAAACTACTTAAGCTCTGTAAAGAAAATATACAGAAAAACTCTAGATTATAGACTGGAAATATTACTTCGGTATTTAGCGCTTGCAAGAGACCCTTCATCACTGAAATGCAGGAAAGCCTCCAGAATTCAGATGATCTTCTCTTGTTCCCATGGTCATATTCTCTCAGTAGGCTATTGCGAATCTCCTGATATCCGGTGTCTGGAGGTTGGGTGCGTGGCCAAAAATGGAATCCAAACCCACAGCAAATTTACTAAGTTCCTCCTACAGTTCATGAAGAGAATTAAATGTTTCAAAAGAGTGATCTACAACACCTGAAATGCTTGGGGTGTGCAGAGGTGCTTAACAGTAGCCAGTAGGGAAATGATGTCTCTGGTGACCTTGGGAGCTGGAGTCTGACCCCTTATCCTTAATAGGGATATTTTCAAGGGTAGAACGAGGCTGCTGCTTTCCTCTTAAAACCTCCAAGAAACTGTAAAATACACTTTTAAAATGTCGTTTTGTGTTTCTTTGTGGTGACTGGAAAGGACCTGAATGTGCTCTCCACTTGATACGCACTTTTTTTTTAATCAAGAATGTCTCCGATCCTATTTTAGAGGTACGTGTGATGCAGTGTCATGACCTTAAGAACTGAGCAGGATCAGTCACAAATGGTAAAACCACCTCTTCCATCTGTCTTTGCACAGCAACAAGAGGAAGACTGGAGGGGAAAGAAAAAAAGCAGTAAAAAATGTGCTTTCTTTCCTCACTTTTAAGGACGAGATTTCCCTTTTATGGGGAGATCTCTCAGATTATTTACTATCAGAGTCAGATATCTTTAATGGTACCACCTATTACCAAGAGAACAAATTATCCTGTAAAAAAGCCAGTTCTTTGCTCATTGCCACTGCCAGCTGCATGCAACTTCAAAATTACAAAGCACTCACTTAGATGAAGTGAATACTTCATTAAACAATTAAGCAATAAGGCAGAACAAAGGCTGTGGTTTCCAGGCCTTGTTCTGTAATTGTATCCTACAGCATTAGGAGAACCAGCGCTCGAGCATAGTGTTGCAGTTTAGGCTGGGATTATCCTCTAATAGCCTTGTCCCATGGTATTAGAGGATTGCCACAATGGGGAATTTTTTAATCCATTGATGGTAACGTGAAATACATGATTTGTCCTTGAAGGTCTAGAGGTGATAAATTCCATTCCTCTCTCCTCCTTTCATCTTCTTTCTGTAACATCATGATTACAAGCTTTCATCTGTGCTTTCACTTTCTGAACCATGAAGGTTATCCACCAACCTGATTTCTGTAAAGGTACAGTACATTGAAGCGCAGTCCATAAGTAAATATCACCAAGTTTCCCAAGCACACTGTGGACTCCCTGAGCCCGAGTTACACTAAGGATAGAAAAGCTGTAAGCTGTGATGCTGAACAAGTGTAACTCAGAGCTGAAATTTTCTATTCATTTCATAGAGCACGTGCAGCTAGTGAACTTACAGCTCCAACAGAGAGAAGAACCTACAGAGATAAGGCAGATGCAAGTTCAGACAGCTGGTAAGTAGCAATTGTGTGGATTGCAGAAGAAATATAAATGTCTAAAGTCCAGATACATTCTGCTACAGATATCTAAACTCTTTTCTTGAATGAGTAAAGGCTTGATGTGGTTTCTAATGAAATTACCATGACTTGTTCCACTAACTTAAAGCTGACTCTGGGCAGAGCACACAGCCCTATCTACCAAAAACTGTTACAGAACATTCTGGATACCAACAGCAAGCCCTTTCCTCAAACATAAGGAATCCCTCCATGCTGTCCATCTCCATAAAGCATTCTGTTCTGCTGAAACAGAAAATAGAGCTTGAATGCAAAATGCAACTCACTGTGTGGCAGGACACTCTGTCCTTGGGAACTGAAATTAAGATCATCCAGACTCATGTTATGGGCCAATGGAGGGCCATTAGCGAATTAACTTTCAGTCTGAACAGGAATCAAACCAGAAATCTACGAAAATAAATACATTTTTTAAAGAATGTATTTTACGTTTTTTTTTTTCTTACTAAATTGCTTTATATGTTTCTTTAATTATACTTGCATTCCTCTCCTTTGGAAATAATACGATGAATATTTAATTCAGTGGCATATTTTTCCACTCTCCATAGGAACGTAAGCTGTATCCATTTTGAACTTGCTGACTCTGGAAAACAACCAGCTGTCTATACTCACTGAGATGTACGGGAGAACGTCAGAAAACATGATTTTTAAATAGCAGAAGTCAAAAAACAGCTGCTAAGTACACTTTTCTATAGCATTAATCCTTTAGGAAGCTGATAAAATGGGGCTACTTTGAACCACATACTCCCAAACCAGTAGAAGGCAGTCCCACCCGTATCAACAAGCAAACCATGGAAAACCAAAGTATTTGCTCAAGGAGTAAGATCTGCTGAAGAAAAAGATTAAGAACTAGATGCAATAAAGGATTTAGGCGCCTAAATTAAAAATGCAGCTGAGTTACTGAATAGCAAAAGTACATCCCGGCTCCGCTTGGAGGGCACAACTCTCTGGGTAACTTCTTCCTCTGTAGACCTCTTCACATGCCTGCAAATCTTGTCTCGCAAGTGAGGTTAAAAATTAAGTCCAACTTACTAGACAACTTACTGATGTGTCTATCAGAATGGGTTCAATGTATCTGCAGCCCGCAGTATGGAAGAGAAACAAGGAGGAAATGGCTTGGTGGAGACAGAAGGAGGTTGAAAGCCAGAAAGGCAGTACAGGGAGCTCTGGAGATGGACAGTGGGTCTAGAAGCAGTGGGGTGGAGATGACGATGGAGGAGGCAGAAGGAATGGCCTGAAGACAGCGATATAGCCTCAGCAACACAGGAAAGGGAATGGAAAAGAGAAGGGGGGGCAAGTGTGAATCTGGGAATCCAAAAGAAGACAAAAAGAACACTGCAAAACTTGGCTAGAGAGAACCAAAGCTCTCAGTGCCTTCAGTTCTGCTTCTGTACAGGTACAGAACAGCACTGGCCACTGCAGCTTTAGGGCTATTTCCCAATTAAGCCAGAACAGCCCTGAAAAATTGCGAATCCTTATGGCTTAACAACAAGAGGACAAACTGTTAAAGGCATTCCTAGAGAACATCTAATAAATGCTGACTGCTGACTGCTCTCCACAGATCCTATCTTGGCCATTTTTTACAGCTGGTCATGGTATCTCAAGTGCTCATCTAGGATGCATCAGTCCAGGAGACTCAGCTGCTCCTTAACCTTCAGACTGTTTAAATTCACCTCTCACTTTCCATTCTGATCACCTGGGGAAGGAATGGAAGTTGTTCTTTGTAGCTCAGAGAAGAAGAGGATTCTAGACCTTTCATCTTTAGAGAAAGTTAATGCTTTTAGTTCTTTTGGAGCCTGGATCGTCATTTTTGGAATTCCACATTCCTGTTCCCATGGCAGAAGATCTGGTTTCTGAGGCTGATGTCAGTCTGTCGCTGAGTCTCAGTCAAATCCCAAAGTTGATCACTGTAAGTTTATGTCATTGTTTGGACTTCATCCTGGCAGTTAGACACTGCAGAGTAAGGTGTGCTGGGGCACCAAGTCCTTCAGTAGTGTTAGCTGGGAGTGCCTTGCCAAAAAAAAGGACACGGAGGTTCATGGGGAAAAGTTGTACAAATGAATCATGAATCATACAGGATATCTCGTGTGGGATTACTGATTGTAAACATGAATTACAGTCAATGTAAGCTAGCTGGTATTTCTAATGTTATGTTGTACGATAAGCCACAATCTTGTCTTGAGGTTTCCAATTGGCAATCTGTATAAATAACAAATCATAATATTTCGTTTACCACAACAGAAAGTTAACTATAACGACCATAAAAGTAACTCAAAGTTCACTTTGGCTTAACCCAGTTTTTTCAGGGTTATCTCATATCCCAGTACACATTTATTACCTATTTCATCTGTTGCCTTGCAGTCAAAATGTAAATTACCAGCATTCTAAAACAGGAGTGCTTTTTACGTTATACACACTGCCTAGCACAAGGGGGTCCTGAATTTTAACTGTGGATCCTTCTAACTCCATTGAAATTCAGATAAATAACAAATACCTTTCTATCTTTAACCTTTTTTATTTTCCTGACTGCTCAGTTCTACCAATTGCTTTATAAATCCAAATCATGTGTAGAGAAGAAAAGACTCAAAACTATTTGTGAAGAAGGTCCAAAACAGGTGAATAAGATCCTCTGGTCTCAGCTCTTTGCAGTAATAAATACAACAAAGCACATTCTGTGTGAGCAGAAAGTTGAATTTCGGGCTGTAACACAAGGAAAAGGTGTCCGATTGCCAAGAGGAGCTTTGCAAACGTAGTCTCAATCCAGTGGCTCTGGTCACATTTCTAGACGAGCTGCAGGATGGGCTTCTCATACATAGGGCTGTACTGATTTGGGCATGCTGTGCTGTTGATACTGGAATACGATAGAAATGCTCATAAAATACCGTCTTGCTTTATTGAGCAGCAACCCGAAATGTCAGTATCACATGCTAATTAATGATTAATGTTTTAGGAAGGAGATGCATGCTTGAAATATTTTTAAACTGGTATAACAAGTTTTCATGCTGCAGAGGAGGGAAGTTCTCTATAATACACAGTAATAGGCTGTGTACTTGGAAATGTGTACCACGAATTTCCCCGCCTTCAGGACAGAATGTGTCAACACAAAGAATAAAGTTAGTGCCAGAATTAGTAGTCAATAACGCTGAAGAACGAGGAAAGAAGAAAAAACATACAAATGATGATTAGAAGGACAAAAAACTCTTTCAGACACACCTGGGGTAGGAAAATGTAGACAGCACATTTTCAGTGTGAGACTAGACCTTCTATCACAGGTACTGAGGGTAAATCAAGAAATAAAGAAAACAGCACTGTGGAACTGATGAAGCTCTGGAACTGCGTTCTTCCTCAAGGTGATGTAGTCAGCAAGGAGAGCCTTAGCTCTGGCAGGGTGAGTTAGCATATACTTGCACATCATGCTGTAAGAATAACACACTGATGTTAGCTAACATCCCAAGTCGATGAATTGCAAAGCGCTTTGTATCTGCTTAACGATGTTCCCAAACAGGAAATCGGTAAAGCACACGCTTACAATTAGGTACATTCTCCAATTAAATGTGTTTCCCAAAAAGGGATGTTTTCCTTAGCCAGTGTCTGTAGGCTGTACTTAGCAGACACCACTCCCCCGTCCCTCCTTGACAAAATGAAACACTTTCCTCTCCCATGCTGTTGTGTAACAAACGTTGCAGGTGAGGCCCATGATCCTACACCAAGTTACTGGCGGAACCAAGAATAAAAGGCAGAGCTGGGATTCATCTAACCCAACGTTAGCAAGCTACGAAGTCACCCTGGTCAAGAGAGACACATAGGACTTAGGTTAGGCTTTGCCACTGCAGCCATTGGAGACATTTCCTCATGATCATCTGTCCAACTACGTCAGTGGAGATAGCCCATCTCTCCCGACTGTGGGGAGAACAGCTCAGATTGGATGCCAAGTCCAAAACGCGCAGCAGGAAGCACAGTAAAGCTCCCTCTGGGGTGCCAACCGCCCGCTGTCCCCGGGCACCACTCCTGTGGCCCAGAGGAGGCTCCGTGCACGGCTGTCCAAAGGCCCTTCCTAAAGACGAATGGCCTGAAATTTTTGCGGTGGCATGGGACGTAAATCAAACCATTCGTCTGATGGCTGTCATAGCCTTGCGCATACTTCTATAAATAAATACCAGTCAGCATGGTGATAAATTAGTAAGAAAGACGAGTAGTTGGAACGTGTTATCGAGCTGCTACGGGCGGCACTGCGTCACGCAGCATGCAGAGCGCTCTCCTCCTTCCGGACGCGTGCAGCCAGAAGAGGCTGCAGAGAACTTTTTATTCTTTTCACCTCTTCCACCCTTAACGTCTCTCAGCACAGGGACGGCCCCTGAGAACTGAGCTCCTTCCCCGGCGCGCAGTGAAAAGTTGGGGCGGATGGAGGAGAACCCCACAACCCCCACGGCGGGGCGGGGCGAGCAGGGAGCTCAGCTCAGGGCCGCCCGGCGCACTTAGCCGTGCGGGGCGAGGAGAGCGGGCAGGTCCCGGACAAAGGCGGCCGGGCTGGGCCGGGCAGTCCGGGCGAGGCGGAGCCATGACGAAGCGCCGCTCCCAGCCGGGACGGAGCGCTCCGCCCTGGCCCCGCGCGGCGCTGCCGCTTTAACCGCCCGCCGTGGGTGTTGGCCGGGCGCAGTGCGCATGAGTTGGGCTGCTCGGCGGAGCCCGCGTTCGGCTTGAGAGCGCTCGGAGCACTTCGTCCTTCCAGCTTATCTGCTGTCCCTGTCGGGAGAGGCGCGGGTTTCCGCCGGCAGCCGGTGAGTCTTCCTCTGACAGCTCTCCGGGCGCTCCTTCCGAGGGGATTTTCCCTTCCCCGCGCTCCCAGCAGGAGCCGTGCTCGGGGGCTTTCCCACCGCTCCCGAGGCGGACCCACGGCTGTCCCTGTGCCGCTGCGCCTGCCCCGCTCCGTGTTCCTCCGGCGCTTATCGGCGCTGGGCAGCAGTCGTTCAGCGTCGCTCCCATTGCTCGCGAATGGGTGACTTCTTTTCTCAGAAAGCAGTGGGACGGCGGCTGCCCCGCTCGGGTTTTCGCCCCATTGTTTTCTGAACTTCCTCCCGGCGGTGTGGTGTGACGCACCGGAGCGCTGTCTGTCTGCTCTCCGGTTTCCAGCGGAGAAGCGGCGTGTACGTAATGCTATCGGAGCGAGCGGCGCGGCACAGGAGAGGTGCTGCTGGGCGGGATGTGCTTCAGAGTACGGACAGTGGGGGAAAGAACTTCCAGCACAGCGCTCCGCTACCTTAGGTGGCGTGAAGCCCCTCCAGCCCCAACCCCTGCCGTGGGCTGGCTGCCCCACCAGCTCAGGCTGCCCAGGGCCCATCCGTGTGGCCTTGAGCACCTGCAGGGATGGGGCGCCCACACTTCTCTGGGCAGCAGTACCAGTGCCTCACCGCCCTCTGAGTAATGAATTTCCCCCTAACATCTAATGTAAATCTCCCCTTTTTTAGCTTAAAGCCATTCCACCTTGTCTTCTCCGTACCAGCCAGCGTGAAAAGTCATTCCTTGTCCTGCTTACAAGCTCCTTTCCTTCCTTCAATTTTTCTTCCCTGTCATATTCTGTTTAAAAAGTCGCATGCAGCAGCAAGCTGTCACTGCTAACTTAAACTCTCTCACTTTTTTTTATAAAGGGTTTCACACCAAGTGCATTATTAAACTTCAGATGTGCGAACATCCGCTGTTCGGTCAGGTATTAGGGGAATTAGGAAGAAATTATTCTCTGGAAGAGTGGCGAGGCACTGGCACAGGCTGCCCAGGCTGGTGGTGAAGTCACCGTCCCTGGAGGTGGTCACGAAACATGGAGATGTGGTGCTGAGGGTCGTGGATAGTGGGGATGGTGGGGATGGGTCGATGGTTGGGCTAAATGATCCTAGCGGTCTTCTCCAGCCTTAATGATTCTATGTGTTATGGCCTGACTAAGGGTGATGGTAAAGAGCTGCTTTATTCCTCCTCATTGCTTCCTGACTCTCCAGAATTTAGTTTTACCACTGGAAAAACTGTTGGCTTCTACAGCAGCAGATTCTAGCTCAAAATATTTTCCCTACCCTCTGGCAGGTGCCTGTTCCATCTGCAGAAGGTGTGAGACAGCAGGTGCTTCTGAAGGCTGTCAGCCTGGGTAGTTCAGGCAGGGTTTAGTGTGTGTAAGAGAAAACCACAGCCTTCCAAACACTCCCCAGATTTTCAGCCATTGAAGATCTTAAGGGCACGTTTCCCATATAGCTTTTGGTTGGGTATGGCACCCAGAGGAGGTGGCTGAAAATCTGTTGTGTTTCGTACTGTACGTGACCCTGTACCCAAGAAATGATGCAGGCAAAAGATTGGGAGGGAGGTTCTTTTTTTTGTTGTTATTGCGAGGGTTTTTAACTATTACAGTGAAGTACCAGAAATGTAGCGATTGCTTTCTCTCCCCTTTCCTTTTGTGAAGGGAACAGAAGGAAAAACTTCCCTTCTAAACCGAAGCATAAGTCTTACAGGCTTTTGCACTTTCTGGCTTGGGCTAATACAGAGGTATTATTTTCAGACTTTTCTACAGGTCCTTGGCTAATGCAGCATTGCAGATGTACTTCATTGTACAGCTACTGCTGTACAGAACAACAACTGTGGGCTTTTTCCTTCCTTTGCAGTGATAATACCTGAATGAGGGGGGGAGCTGGTGTTTAAACAGGAAAGAAAAACACTGATTGCTCATAGCTCCAAGAAGTGGAATAGATTTGTGCAGCAGTATCTTTCTCATTGTGGGTTTGCTTTGAGTTCTTACAACAAAGATTGGATGAGTAATATCAAGTTTTATGACTGGAAGTACAAATGAAGTCTGAAATGGGGAAGGAACAGGGAGAATTAAATCTCCGTGCTTTGTGAGTAGTAAAACTCCTCTCGATCATAGTTGCTTTTCCTTGTTTATATGCATACCTCTGAGACAAATATTAACCAAAAATGTTGGCAGAGGGGTCGGCTCATTGGATATAGTAACGAACAACATAACTCCTTAGCAGTTGACAAGTCGCAGACTGACTGACCTTCTAAAATACTGGAGCGTGAAAATAAATGACAATAAAAGTGGCTCTCAAAGCCAGCCAGACAGGCTCTGTCAAATTCAGTTGCCACATCCTTCCGCTTATTTAATTAGAAAATAGAAGCAAGTAATTTTAACTTCCAGTGTAACCAACTGCTTAAAGATCTCCCTCTCAATTAGGTATTTACTGATCATTCCTACATCAATGAATGCACAAGGCAAGAATTTACTGCTTTGTTTTGCCAATGCTGTTTTCAGCTCAGTTCACCTTGGGCTGATAGAGCTTTATGTGCTTATGTAGGAATTAAATGATCATTAAATTAATTCCTTTTTTAAGTAAACATCTACTTTGTGCTTTCGATGTCTTCTGCCCTCTTCCTTGTACCATCACAGCAGTCACCGATGAATACAGGGAAGCAACACAAAATCCCCTTGTGAGACGTGACACAGAAGCGCTGGGGCTGAAAATGGTCCTGTCCTTGTGTGTACTTGGTAAAGCAGGATTTGGTTCACCTTTGCGATGACTGTAGCAGTCATTACGTAATGCAGCCTTAAACCCTGGTGATGCTACACCTGTAACGAGACAGAAGTTGACTAATTATAGTGGAGTCTGTGCCTGAAATTCTTGGTGTAGATTTCATGTTTCCAAAGTGTTGGCAGTCATAGCACCACCCTGTTGTTGACTAAAGTAACTTTAAGAGAGCTGGATGCCTTCTTTGCTGCAGTCTGTACAAGAATACTTGAAGTCTGGGGAGACCTGAGCCATCACCTTGAACTGTTGGAAGCCCAGGTGGTACTGGACTGGACAGCTGTGGGTATCAGATGTAGTCTTCCCACTAAGCAGATACAGATCATCAAACCTCAACCACAGACTACCAGTGAGAGCCTTATCCTTGTGTAAGATGTTAACCTAAAGGAAAGTAACTACCTGCCACTGAGCAGGGTTTTATTTTCAGTTGCGACAGGGAGGGATTGAGAGTACGTTAGGGATGTTTCTCTGGTAGTTTAACCTGCAGTGTTATGCACAAACCTTTCCCAGTGGTGCCTTAGCCGTAGGCAACAGGATTCAGCTGAAGTTGCTGTAATGAACTGGGAACACAGATTACTTCCAAGGAGTGAGGCAGAGATGCATAAGGACCTGCTTTACAGTTTTCCCCCCGCCAGGTTCTGTCTTCAGGCTGGATGAATGTGTCAAAGCCCGCAGTGGTGTTCCACCCTGTTTAAAAGAGGCAGCATTTCCCTAGCAGTGGAAAGAGAACAAGGAGACAGATAGTGTCGGTTCTGCAAAAGGTTGCCTGTCTTGCTCTGGCTTAGTTGTGTACAGCAGGTAACAAAATTCCAAAAGCATAGTGTCTCAAAAAGGCTGTTCCTGAATATCAAGAAAAACCAGTTAAGAACGAAGCATGATACTGAATCTTTCTTTCTGGTCGTTTGAAGCTTGGATTAACGTGGTCAAAGGTGTGACCTTAAGTGTTGTTTCTGAGCAAAATGTGATTTGGAGAATTCAGTATAACGACTGAATTATTGTTCAGCAGCTGATGAAAATGTTGCTTTGTGGTCATTTCCTTTCATTTAAAAGTGGATTGCTGTGTTTATTTGAGCTGTAATTCCGTGAACCGTTTAGGTGTGTGGTGAAATGGAGGCAGCTGGATTCAAGTTCTGCTGAGCTGGTGCCTTTCCCATCTAATTCTTTCACTACCTGCGAACACAGGGTTAATTATTTCGTTGTTGGCAGCTCTTGCAAATTCTAGCACAAGTTGTATGAATGACATCCAGTGTGTTTCTTGAGGCTCCAGCTTCCAGATTTAGAGGACTGAGAGAATCTTTGTTTTTGGTTTTAAAGCCAACGGATTTTGTAGCTCTCAAGTCTATGGAGAAGAGTTTGAGAGTTTGTTACGAATGTACCATAGAAATACAGAAGCTAGAAAGTTTAAAACCAAATATTTCATTGAAGTCTCTTGCATTCTGGGAGTCCCACATGGCTGGTAGCACCGGCGTTACTGAATGTGTGTCTGTCCCAGGCCACTGCGCTGCCATGAGAGCACCTAGAGTTCCCACTTTGCTGAACGTTGTTCAAACTTATTTGGCATCAGCTCTGAAAATCTCAATCAAAATGTTCTTGTTCTCCCTGTTGTTTAGAGGGCCACGCTGTCATAGGTTGGGATGGGGTGTTCTTTTTGTGTTGTTTTTTATCTTTTTTTTCTTTTTTTTGCTGTCTTTAATGGTCAGTGTTTCTGTTTGGCCAAATGTGCGATGATGACAGTCCTCTCAACAAGGGCAGGAAGTGTTAGTGGACATTAAGTAATGCGACTTCTATTTTGGACAGCCAGAATTGTTCATGTGTAGATGAGACTGTGCATTGTAAGCATCTGTGCTTGTGAGACGGAGAAGGAAACTGAGTTGAACTCTTGGCCAGTTTTGGTTGACCTCCATTCCTAAAAACTAGTGTTGCTTGTTGTTCTCCAGCATTGTTAACTCTTCATGAGAATATCCTACAGATGTACTGTTTGATTCCAGGGCTTGTCTCTGCTAGCAAAAAGGGCTAAGCAGCACCTCAGGCCGTCTTCCATGTTCCTGGTTGGCCAACTTGCCTGTAGTGTTTGGCCTCTGTAGGCAGTTCTGTCACTTGGTCTGCTCCCACACAGCTCCAACATACTGTATATCACAAGAGTAGGAAATCGCTCACCTCTAAAGCTCAAGAATTTCCTCTGTATTTGAGGCAGTGAAGGAGAATGCAGCTACTGAATAATCTGTTTGTAAGGAGGAAATGTGTCCACCCTACTGGATCAGCCAACTTGGAGCAGTCTGCAGCAGCAGTGGCACAGCAAAGACATGTCGTGGGCCAGTCTGTTTTGTTTAGCTGTGATCTTGTGTGGCTGGTTCCGAGGTATGCTGCAGGAGCACTTAATACAAGGAGATTTTCATCATGTTGTTAGACACAAATACCTGCCCTGTTTTTGAAAGTCCTTGACTGCGGCGTGCAGGAGGCTGAATGAATCCCTGCTCTGTTTGCTTTGTTTTAGATGCACTCCCTTCCCTCAGCATCTGCTGCTAGTTGTTGTCAGGGGCTAATAGCTATGCAAGGTCTCTGGCCTGCCCCTGTACCATCATTTATTATACAGTGACTCTCTGAATGACCTCAGAGTACTTTCAGATGTTTGGGTTTGTTGGTTTTTTAAAATGCAAGCTCTGAACTTGAGCACTGCCACTGAATACAAGATGACTGATAGTGTACAGAGAATTAAGGTTGTCTGTTGGTATGTATGTATACAGTCAGTGGATGAAACAAGTATTCAGGTTTACTGGCCAGTTCTTCTGTCCCACTGGTATCGCTGCAAAACAGCTGATGAAAACCAGGCACAGTGTTTGTGATGTTCAGAGTACAGCCTTGGCCTAGGGATCTAGCTTAGGAACTGTTCTCACAAAGTGTGTTCCAGAAATTCTATGTATGGTGAAGAGAGGGAAAGACTGATATTGTGCCCTTTAAAAAACATGTATGATAACTTCCTAACAAACAAACGTTGACTCTACTTGCTTTAATTGTATTCTGCAGTAAATGGATGGTGCTGTCCGCTGGCTTCTGGCTGCTGGCTAACGCAGCGGTTGTCTCTGGCCTCTTGGTGTCTTCCATTTCTTTTGGTTATTAAGCTGGTCTTCGCACAGGATTATTAATACCTTTTTTCCATCTCCTACTACAGAAACAGTCCCTTCTATATACTGGAATTGAACTTCAGTCAGAAGTAATCTTAGTCAGCAGAACTGTTAAAAAAACAAACGTTTAAATTGTTTTTCTTCTGCAAGGACAGGCAGCACCTTATCTTTGATGGCACTTTATTACAGCCTCTGAACTATGTACCCCTGCCAAAGCAAAATTAAATCTTTGAAGGTAAAACTCAATATTTCAATTTCTTCCTCTTACCCTCTGCCAAATGTGCATATGTGAATTGTATTCTCGTCAGTACCTTGTGAAAGCTAGTTCAGTGTGACCAAGAAGCAATCATTTTCACTGACAGAATCGCAGCTGCCCTCTGATGGTTGTTTTTAATATCCTGTCACATTTCTGTACCCTTTATCATGGTCTGATTATTTTTGAGTTTTAATCCATAACTGTGCAGGCACGCATTCCTCAAAAACAAAGCATCCAAAAAAAACCCCAAACACTGTAATGTGCTGAACAGACCAGGAAACAAATCCTGTTGTGAGCAGGTTTCATTTGTGATGCATCTCTGAAGGTCAGGAGGAGCGGCCGTCTGTCGCCCTGCTGTTCTCGCTTCCTCTGATGATGGTTACCTTATTTCTGAACCCTTACCCGTTACCTTGGCAATCCTAGTGACACGGCCTGTAGGGTCTCCTTGAAATTCATTAGATCATTGGCTATTTCTGTCCCAAATCCACAAAATGAAGCGGGGACATGAAAAGGGTGAAGAGTCTTCTGTGTTAGCTATGGGAGGGAAGGAAATTTGTTTGTAAAACGTGCTGCATGTATTGCAGCGGTGCACGTCAGCTGTGGCTGTGCTAGGCATTGCACACATACATAGCAGTGGGGAGAAGTAATGTTTGTGAGCTGCTTATGACTTTGACGGCCTCTGAAGTATAAAAGATGATGTGGAAGACAGAAGAAGGGAATTGTTTTTTCTCATTGCCCCCTTCCTGCAGGATCACATTCTATTGCACCTCTCTAAAATGAGTGGAACCTCCAAAGAAGGCATGGCTTACAGCACAGAGGCAGAAGCAATACTGTCATGTCTTGTGTGGGAGGCTCTCCTAACCAGTTGCAGTCACTGCCTTTATTCATTGTTCAGGAGCGTTATGGGACATCAGAGCCTGAACTCCAGAATGAATAACAGGACATTATTTGTTGGTATTTAGAACTCATGGCTTTGATGGTTGTTACTGCTGAATCTGGATATTCCTCTTGTGCTGAACGCATCCCGCAGTGAGGCTTGGACCTGGTTCTGCTAAGGTCCTCCTGCTGGAGGAGGCAGGACGATGCTCCCGGATGCTTTCTTTTCCCACAGAGTTTAGGCTGACTGGCTGGTTTCTTGGTAGCTTGGATTAAAGCCTCATTAGATAGTCTTCACGTTTTAATCTCAGCTATGGTACCTGCAGTATTCTGGGCCAGTGAGCTGTGACCTCTCCTTGTAGTGTAGTCCATAAAAAGTTCATGAAGTTTCGAGTGCGACTGAAGAAATCCATGAAGTATCAGTGAAATGCTGATCAGCTGTGGCATGCCCAGCTTACACTGAGCTACCTGAACAAAAACTGATGCTGGTTGGGATTACCACCCACCTTTTGGTGAGTGTCAGGAGGAGCACGCACCTCTTAGTAGTCCCTCATTGGAAAAATACTCTTTCACCCACACTTCACCTTGAAAGTTAGGAGGTGAAATATCAAGTCACTGGGAGTCAGGTGCCTTCTAACAATTACATCTCTGTTTTGTGTGCTGCTCTTAGACTTAAACTCCACTAAGAAACAACGGCCTTCTTCAGTGTGTCTTTGTGGTGTGTGGCAGGTGCTGCGGTGCTCTCACGTACACTTGTCTTGTGTGGTTCTTAAAACCATGACCAAGAGCGTGTTTCTGCCTCAGTGGTAGCACTGAAATGAAAGACCATTATCTTGGGGATGCACTGTGACTATAGCTCATGTTATTAGTAGAGGAAAGCAAGAATGTTTTTTTATTTATTTTTCCTATGAAAAAAGCGAGGTTAAATCTTATCTTTTTTTAGAACATCAGGTCTGGCAATTTTCAGATGCTTGTGTTGTGGCAATCCAGCGCTCTGTTTACTCAGCTTGTGCTTCCAAGAGTCGCTGGACCGCAGCCTAGTTACGTTGTGTGGGTGTCTTCCCACAGGACAGATGTTGGTGCTGCAGCGTAGAGGAGGGAGCGCTCGTACATACCTGTGGTAATGCCATAGCCCTCTCCTGGGAGGAAATGATCGGTGAGATGGAATTGTTGCTCAGTGCTGGCAGATGTTATCTCACTGCTGTGAAGCGCTAATCAGCTTACCGTGAGGCTCTGGTTTCTCAGCTCGGAGCTGACAGTGGTGGGGAGGAAGGAGAAGCAATCCAATTGAATTGGAAATGCAGGACTGACTTTGCTTCTCATGTCGCCTCTTGAGCCATAATAAAGGGAGAAGCATTTGGGAAGCAGGACCATCTCATTTCATTTGTGTGGTGTCAGGGTAATGTTATCTGGTTCCCAACTGGTGCGGCATGTAATGTGGTACCTCACAACCAGCTGTTTTGAGGAGTGCGTCACTGCTATTTCCCTGTCACCAGCAGGATGGCTGAGAAGATGGGCTGTTAAAGAGCGAGGTGTTTTGCTCCTCAGCACAATGCAATTTCTTGTTGCAAAGACGTTTCTCTCCAGTACATTAAGATGAGCTAGTTTCTGCTTTCCTTCCTTCCCTGTTTGTGCTGTTAGTGCAGAAGGGTGACGCATGTCTGTGTGATACTTGGAAAATGAAGAAAGAATTTCTGCTGGGGTATTTTGTGATCTGATAGTTCAGAGACGTATTACAGAACAGAACTCTAGGATGACTGAAGGAACAAGAGCTCTGTTCCAGTAAGTGCTGGTGCATGTCTGTTCCAGTAAGCATCTTCCAAATGTGCAAGCATTGTTTCTTCATGGCCGAGTGAAATAAAAGCTTTGTAAGCTTTAAAATGCAATCTTGCTGTATGATATGATGGTGCAAAAATGGAACTGTGTTCTGTTCAGAGGTCTTTAACCAGAAGTAGTCAACATAAAGCAGCGTGAGAAAACAGTTAAATTCAGCAGTGTTAGAAAATGAACTGGGTTCTGTTTCTCTTATATAGATAAATACTGTTTGATAAATTGCTGTAAGCTTTTAAAAGTTGAAGATGCTTGAATTAGGTCTGTTAGTCTCTCAACCTATGGGATTCTATTACCATTGAGTCGTAATGGAAAGCAAAAGCTGAATCTGTAGGATGGATGTTTACGTAGGGTCTGTGCTTGTAAGAGTAGGTATCTGGCTAGGAAGCACATGGGATGGGATGCGTTCTGCTATGTCAGGTTGTTAAAATCACTTTTTTGGAGTATGACTTTTTCTAAAGGTGCCCACAGATGTTAGGCATGTTGCAGAGCATTAAGAGATGCCTTATAATAACTTATGTAGAGTCTTTTTACTACTTATTTTCCCCTTCTTATATTTAAACCTGTATTTTAAAATAAAATATTCTGTTTTCTGCTTTCAGAAATGAATGCAACTAGCAACGCTACGTAACCTGCTGATGGCATCCTGTGCTGCGCTGGGATCAATAAGTTCAGAGGGTGTGATGCCTAGAAATCTCCTGTCAGATTTTCCTGAAGCGACTCCCGAAATCTCTCCAAAGTGCACACTTGGGAGCATGGAGAGGGGTGGCAGTGTGGAGAACTGTGGCAACCAAGCTAGATGCAAAAATCTTGCCGTGGTAAGTGCTTAATGAGCCTTCTGCTTAGTGATACCAGTTACACGAGTAGCTTGGTTCATAACATGGGATTATTATTATTTTCAAAGCAATGATCTCTGCAGATTCTAGTACCAAATGGTGGGCTGTAGTCGTGGTTGTTAATGAGCCGGAAGACCAGAAGTAACTACTCTGATGTGGTACAACAGCTTGTTATTCTGGTCTGATTGCCTCAGAAAGTCTAAAGAGTGCTTTATTATTTTATTAGAGAACTGGTAATGGATTTAAGGAGCATGGATAACTTGGTTTCACTGCCTGCACGTAGCATGCAGTTCATTTCCTCTCTACCCTCTCTTTCTTAAGTAGTTCATAAAGGAAGGTGAGGACAGTGCTTGGTTCGACGTATTGTTTCTTGCTTAAGTTCTTTGTTGACAGTACTGAAGGAAGGTCTCAGTTTATTCCACCTTCATATAATTAGGTGAGTAACAAATACGTCACCATAAACAAAGCTGTCTTCGGATTAGTGAATATGAGTGTGTAGCCATTTAAATAGTATGAGGGAGTAGGATGCACTTCTGCATTTTTCTAATTAGCAGGATGATTCAGGCAGTCAACTCAGCAGCATGGTTTGTACTGTGATATGCTAAGCCTAGAAAGCAGGTGTGCATTTTTTGATCATCACAACCATTTGAAAAGTATGCATTTTTAATTGAGGGAAGAGCGCTCTGATAAATGTGCTTTCTCTAAATGGGAATATAAACCTCTGTCTTGCGTTAAATGTGAAATTAAGCTTTCCATATCCTTCCTTCTGCCCTCCCTCCTCATTTTCTTTAAATGAAGTAGCTGGTTGCTGTGAAAGAATAAGTGATGAAAATAAGTTGCCAAGTTGATAGCTGTATTTTTTTTTAAATGTAACTCAAATGCTCTGTTTTACACTACTTTGAGCTTTTTGGCAGCTGACGGTTGGTTCTAGTAAGAATACCACAGCTTAGTTAATATTCTGCTGTATCCTTCAGCTTGTATTGCTACTTAAAACACAAAACAAGTAGTACTACACCTTAACTGTTTCTGATCTGCTCTGGAGGAGAGCTGGAAGGGTGAGGGTAATGGAGATTGAAGCAAGAGCCAAGTACACCATTTTGACTTGTAGTAAGCAGTGTACCCTTAGTATCCAAGGAAACTGGTTGGATCTTGGAGGATTACAATGGGAATCTCTAATTCAAGAATTACAAGTTAATTTTTTGCTTTATACTTTGGCTCCAGTTTTCTGGTGTCACATCTCCTGACCAGTCATGTTTCCATGGGTTTTATCCTTGACTGTGGTAATAGGCACAAAGCTGGTCATTTGAAAAATAAATTAATCAGTATTGAATAACGAGGCTATATATAAATCAGTCTGTTTGTGCAGTCTCATCCTGAGTCTGCTGCGTCAGGAAATGACAGAGATTACCTTAATCTAACTAGATCTTACCATGTGATAACCCATATGATGATGCATCAGCTAGAATTAGAATGCCTTCCTAGTCTGCCGTGGAATAATTTATAGGAGTGAAAACTCACTACAGGCTTAGGCAGTTCTCATCAGGCTTGTCCATCAGCTGAAGTCGTTCATAAAGCCTGTAGTCCTTCACTTTGTCTTGTATGAGTTTGTGTGTGAAGAAAGTGAAGCATGTAGCAGAGACTTAATTCTGGTGCCACAGATACCGTTGCTTGACAGTAGAAGTTCCTCCAGCAGTATAATGAGTTGCATGGCCAATAAGGCTGTCTCACATGTGTGGGAGAATAGCTTGGGGTGTGAAAAGTCCTCATCAGGGAGAAAAGAGAAGGAATAACCATCTCTTTTAGGTTACTTAGGATGTGGAAAACATTTCACAGCGAATATTTCCCTTGAAGTAGTGAGATACATCTCAAACTCAGAAACTGTGATTATGCTGCTATTGAAAGGAGATCATCAGGGGCAGTATCTGTGAGCTGAATACAAAAGAAATTCTGCCACTTGTAATCAAATAAATAGAACTCAAATTTTCAGTGTTGCTCAAATCTTTCTTTTTCGTGATGTGGTGTGAGAAAGCAGTATTGTTCTGTTGGCTAATTCATTTCTGTTCATCGCCGTAAAAGGCTTTAGAAATCCTCTGGAGGAGAGCAGTACTCTTCGAATATCTCTTCTTCAATATCCTTGTGTAACAGCATCTTAAAGGCAGGATTTTTATGGTCCACTAAGAAGATCAGAGCATTCAAACTAGTTGCTGGAACATGCAACTTTACAGTGACTTCACCTTCTTCCTGAACGTTTCGAGGGAAGCCAGAGAAGAAGATGAAGAACTCCCGATGGCCCATTGGGAGGGAGGGGATAGCAACAAGAAGTGTAGCAGTGTGTTTTATTGCAGGTTTGTACTGCTGCGGCTTTCTTCCTGTCTGATTACAGAAAAGCAGCTCTTAAGCTTTTCAGTATCAAACTACAGTTGTTGCTAAACATAACCTTTGTATTCTGTGGAATAATTCTTTGTAAATCTGTGGAATTCAAATAAACCAAAGGATGTAGTAATGGAGACAAATACTCAGAGCAGCTAAAGCCTATGCTGACAGCTTTAAAGCTGGTTTGGCTGACTCCTGGCTCTTCTGTATGCTGTGTGTGTGCGTTGGCATCGCTTCTTGTGGAACTGGTTATGGGTTTAGGAATGGTTAGGATATGGATGTGAATTTTCATGTGCCAAAACGTGCTTAAAACAAAATGAAGTCAGTGTGACTCTTAGCAGTCAGGTGTTGTTAAGCTTGATTACGCCAGGTTTCTCGGCTTATCTACATACACAGTGGTGCTTTTATTTAATCTTTGACAACTGTGGTCAGATATTTTTTGTGAATGGGAAGTGAGGTGTAGATGTTTCATAGAATCGCTGAGGTTGGAAAAGACCTACAAGATCATCCCGTGCAACCATCCACCTATTTAGTTCTCTCTAAACCATGGCCCTCAACACAACATCTGAACATTCCTTGAACACCTCCAGGGTTGGTGTCTCCACCTCCCTGGGCAGCCCATTCCAGCGCCTGACCACTCTTTCAGAGAAGCAGCATTTCCTAACATCCAGTCTGAATCTCCCCTGATGCAACTTGAGGCCATTCCCTCTAGTCCTATCACTGGTTACAAGAGTGAAGAGGCCGACCCCCAGCTCACTGCAACCTCCCTTCAGGCAGTTATAGAGAGCAGTAACTTTGTTCTGTCATGATTGCAGTAGATTTTTCTTTATAAACTATTCAGATCTGATTTTTATACTGTCAAATTTATCACAGCAGCTGAAAGATAAGTGCCAGAACCCATGTTTAGGTGGGCAGAATGTTTGCTTTGGTATTCTCGTCTCTTGTCACCACCTAAACTTCTTTCCTGTCTCTGGCTCTTGTAGCCATAAAACCTCTTCCATGAGGACATGAGTTTTCATGTTCATTCTGGCTTCTCTTTAATGAGAGTGGTGTTAGAACAGATCCTCAACGAAGGCGTGAGAAGATGTACTCCTCCATGCATGGGGTCGGTTGTGCTGTGCAAGAAAGAGTGTAAACAAAGATGCTCTGCTGGGCAATTCCATCTTCCAAAAGCTGTTCTTGAATGATATTCTCTGATATGTGCTGCAAGGGTTAACCCTCAGTGAAATACAGTTGCAGCAATTTAAGGGTATTTACTCTGGGGATTAAAGCTAGGTCTTAGCTTTTCTCAATTAATTTGTCCTGTCCCTTAGATGAGGTGTGTGCAGGCTAGCTTCGTCCAGACAAACCTTTCTCACTTCTTCCCTCCTACAATTGTACCACGAACCCATTCTCAGCTGTGAGTAAGTACTTCTAGGTGTGAATTACATGCTAGGACAGTATCAGCTGCTAAAGTCATACCAGAGGGTGATGAGTGTTGCTGAAGTGCTGATTTGGAACTGCACTGTAATAAACTGTATGAGTGTCTTGGATGTTGATGACTTCAGTACCTTTTGTATCTGAATGCGACTTATTGAGGGCTAGGCTTGAGGGTTAGTGGGTTGCTTGTTGCTCTCAATAGACCGTGCTGTGCTTTTTAATTTTTCACCTTCACATCAAACCAGTCCTAGGTTAGTGCCCCATTTATCACTGCTCTTTTGGGACAGTGGTGAAGTCTGTCAAGTGGCCATTTCTTTCGGTTGCTAATCAAGTCACACAGTTGTGATTCTTAAAAAGATATCTTACTCTGTTATTTCCTGGAACGAGGTTCCTCTGTGGCTCTAACAAGATCTGATATCCAGTCATTGAAAATGATTCATCATCACAGATGCCTTGTATAGTACACGTGACACTTTCAACACTGGGTATGCAGACAAGGGGAGTAAGCATCCTGTGAGTGGTCTGAGCTGTCTTAGTGTCTTGTTCCCCACATTTAACTTGGGGCTGACTTAGTCATTTCATAGTTATCTCTTACAGCCTAAAGACTAGTTGCTGTTATCTTTATCCTTTATCGATCAGTATACAGGTGATTCAAATGCAGCAGGCTTGGTTTCAGAAGTGCAACTTGTTGCTCTCTCTGCCTCAGCCCCTCTGAAGAGGTCCTGGGATTCCAGTGTGGCTTTAGGAGGTCAGGAAAAAAGATGGATTGTGTCTCTGGTGACCCTATCCCACACAGCTGCATTTGGTTGGGTGGCAGCCATTGGGTGCAGGGCACAGAGAATTATGCTGTGCTTCATTCACTTCAGGGTGATGGTAGCATGACTTGGAAGCAGTAGGCCTTAAGGAAGAGAAGTCATTCTTACTACCAGTGAGGCAAACAGTGGGGATTGCTTCCTTCAGTCTGGCAGTGTAGGACTAGGGCTAAGGAGCCTGTCTCCTATCAAGGAATGACCTTGCTGTAAAATATGCTAGTGAGAATGTTGTTGCTATAGTGCATAAATTGCTTTCAAGATCTATAAACTGTATTGTTCTGCTTCAAAGCAGAATCAAGTAGGTGATGATTATTCCAGCAGGTGGGTAGCTCTGCTCTCTTACCATCACTGATAGGCGCTCCTGAACTTCCAGAGCAGTCTGTCTTCTGCTCTATTACTTTCTCATTAAATGAATACTTGAATTCAAGTTGCTGTAATGTGTAAACCAATTTCCACTTGTCTTTGCTTTAGACAACATAGAGAAGTTTTGTTGTAATGAGACTGGTGGTCAGCCGTTTACTGACTGAAATACATACAAGACTGTGTCTGCCTGCCACCCATTCTTTGCTGTTTTAAAAATAACACCCTGCATTCTTCCAGCTTTCCTGCACGGCCAGACATACTTCTAGCACTCGTGGCTTTGCTAGGGGCCCAGCCCAGCTTGGCTACATCCTTCCCAAAGTTCAGTGGCTGGATCTGAACTCTGTGTTCTTTGTGAGGATGTGCTGTGATTTCATCACCCTGGTTAATATATCCCAGGATGATGTTTGCATGCCTCAGTGGCACTGTTTCTCCCCCCCACCCCTCTTTACAGCACTCAAACTGACCTGCAGCTACTTCTGTCTTCTGCTGCTTGTCGATCATCACTCTGTATTTGTGCAGCCTCTTCTTTCCAGCTGAAATAATGTGTGGTCTGCCAGCACACCATATGGGTCACGAAGGTGTTACTCTGTCCCACTCTGCTCTCAAAGCTACACCTTTTAGCAAGAGGCTGCCAGCAGATACCAAGTTAATTGTTTACTGTTAGGGAAGTATCAGATAACAGAGGTTTGGGGCTGAATCTGTTCAGGGCTTGTCTTATTATCTGATTTGGGATGCATCATGCTACTTCTCATAAATATCAGTCTCTCCCTTGCCTTTCAGTTGCGTAGACACCTTCCAGTAATTTCATATAAGTTCCTTATTCATCCATTAGTGTACGTTGGGGGGAGGACTATGTCAAAGCCTTCCAGTCGACTCGCGTCACATCTTGTGCTTAACACCTGTTGCCTAAGTCAGTGAACGTCTCAGGAGAAACAAGATGGGTGTGAAATGATTTGATTTTTGTGAAAACAGCGTTAGGGGCTTTAGCCTGAAAGTTCTTTCGGATTTTCTCAGGTCGTTCTAAAAAGCAGTTATGGGGATGAGCTGAAATAAGCTGAACTCTGATACCCAGAGAGATGTCATCAGAGTTCAGATTCAGTATTGCTTGAGCTTGCTTTGTTACCAGTAGGTGGGTCTCGTTTAGTCCATTATTTTAGTTCATCCTGCTTATTTCTGTAATGCTTCTAGATCATGTGTTTCCTCATCTACAATCAATTGATTATATGCTCTGCGAACTATTACGAGGCATGCAGTACAATTATGCTACCAAACTGAAGAAAACAATATTCATTATTATAGTCCTCTTCACCAAATGAAGTGGTATTATCAAAATCATCAGATAGTGGGTTGTAAAGGAAGTGCTTTTTGACACAGCACACAAACTATGGAGCTTGCTGCCACAGAATGCTGTGAATGCCAGCCATTTAAATGAGCTTAAACAATACGATGAATTCACGCTAAGAAGGCTTATTATGGGCTGTTAAGCACATAGATGTGGATACAACTGGGAAGTTCTTAAGCAGTGTATCGCTGGTAAGGGCGGAGAGGGGGGTATGTAGGGAAGAAAAGCACAAATCCAATGTGTAGCAGTATTATTCTCCTTACCCTGTTCTCCTGTCCTGAGCACCAGCTGGCACTGGCTAGGGACAGGCTGCTGAGAAAGTGGGCTTCTTGGGCTGGCTGCTTGGGAGTTCTTGTTCTTACCTGTAACTCACTTGGCTCTAGCTAAAGCAATGGAGCTGTACAACCCCTTCTGTTTCCCTTTTCTATGACTGTAACCAGAAGTACTTTTTGTTTTTATCACTGAAGCTTTTGTACCTGTCCTGATACTGTTCTTATACTCAGAGCTTTCATTTTTCCCCACTTATTTACAAGAAGAACTGTCTCATGTTATTAGCAGTGGTGCTACACTGGTCTCTTCCTACATATTGTAATAGCTTGTTCCCTTTGTGTTTTCTGAGAGGCGTTCAGTTATTTCTCTCCCAGGGAACTGTACCTCTTAATTTTCTGGCACATTAATTATTTGTGAAGTGACTAAGTCAGTTGAATCCAGTGTTATGGTATTCTGCTGGACGAAATGAAGCTGTTTGACATGGGTGATGGTGTTTGGTTTTCTAGCAATCTTCAGAATTGTTAGCATATAAATATTTTTAACTATTGTGGATGTCTTGGCAGTTTGCTTTTAGTCAAAGGATCCTAGGTCTGGGTATGATCTTCTGAATTTCCTCTGCTCTCTAACATAGATCTTCACTCTGCTCCATCCCTCTCCTTCAGGGGCCAGTAGATATAACCAGCTCAGCTTCATTAAAAGGCAATGCAGTTATGAACAAAGTTCAAATTAATTGCCTGTGACCATCAGGCAGCGTCATCTTCCGAAGGAGCGCTGGGGCTGAGCTGCCTCTTACTAAACAAAAATCAGTGACAGAGATAGCAAATCGCTCCACGTGCCTTGATGTGAGCAGCAGAATCGTTCCAGAGCTTTTTGTGGCCCTTTGATAGTAGTTGACTCTTTCGGACAGGTAGGAAAGGGATCTTTTCTGTGAAATGAGAAGCTGGGAGAGTTAGAGGGGAGGAAGAAAGAAAGAGCTATTTTTCTTAACAGACACTTTTCCTGTTTGGCATAAGCAGGAAATGTTAGGCTGCACAGGGCTGTAAAATATTAATGCCAGCTGAGCATACTTGGCCATTTCAGCTCTTTGCATCTGGAGTTTCTTTTGTCTGAGCAGTCCTTTTAATCCTCAGCTAAGGCACAACTTTTAAACTTAGGCTCTCTTTAGGCAGTAGCCTCTAAAGCAGGTCATTCTGTGTGTGTGTGTGATTTGGTTTGGGGAGGTGTGTTTATGTATTGAGTTGTGAGTTACTGGAAAGAATGATGGAATAGCTTTAGTAACTGGAGAGATTCTTCTTGGTCTGTTACAAACCCAGATTCTTCAAGGAGAAATAAGGCCTGGAAAACCAGCCCAGAAAGAATATGAACTGTTCCATTACTTGGAATATGTGGAAATAAACTAATTAGAAATAGACCTGGTAGCCTTAATCATAGCTGGCACCACTTAACAGCAACAAAATTCTTCCCATCTTTCTGAAAGCTCTACTTTAATATAAGGTACCTATTTGTATTGCTTACGGTACGCTGCTGTTCTCAGACCAGGGGCTGAAATCACATCTCTGAGCTCCTTTGCTTTGACCAACCTGAGTCACTAGTAGGTTGGTCTTAATCATCTTGCTATGGTTGTGTGTCTAGAATGGAATTACTGCCATCTTACAAACTGAAACTTCCCTTGCCTGAAGAAATAACACTGCCCATCCTGCAGAGCTGCTGTATTTTTATTTTTGCTGTCTGAAATGACGTAGCTTCCTTTCCAGAGGACCAGTATGAAGAAAGAGATACAAGTGTTAAACCAAGATGAGGTTGGCCTTTCAAATCATAGAATCATGGAATAGTTTGGGTTGGAAGGGACCTTTAAGATCATCTAGTTCCAACCCCCTGCTATAGGCAGGGACACCTCCCACTGGCCCTGGTTGCTCACAGCCCCCATCCAGCCTGGCCTTGAATGCTTCCAGGGAGAGGACATCCACAACCTCTCTGGGCAAAATGTTCCAGTGTCTCACCACTCTCACAATAAAGAATTTCTTCCTGATCTCCAGTCTAAATCTGCCCTCTTCCAGTTTAAAGCTGTTTCTCCTTGTCCTGTCACTATCTGCCCTTATAAAAAATCCCTCCCCAGCTTTCCTGTAGGCTCCCTTCAGGTGCTGGAAATGCCATATAAGGTCTCCTTGGAGCCCTCTCTTCTTTGAGCTGAAGAGCCACAGCTCTCTCAGCCTGTCCTCATAGGGGAGGTCCTCCAGCCCTCCGATCATCTTCATGGCCCTCCTGTGGACCTATTCCAACAAATCTAGGTATGCCATTTACTGCAGATGTATTTGTAAGGGGGTGGTTACTCATTTCAGATCCTTCACATAAAGGGAAACTGCTCATTTCAAAAAATCAGTGAGGGATAGTGACCTTGACAGAGCTCTGACCATCCTGTTGCAAATCCTACCTGACATGGAGATGTGCTCGGTCATGCAGCACAGAAATGGATGGCAGAAGAGCTTCTGAAAGCTTTCCCTTCAATTCATGTGCTGTTTTGCTCAGTTCTCCATCAGATGAGTTAAATTTATATGGGAGCAGCAGTTGTTCTCATAAATGAGCAGCATGGCGGAGTTACTTCTGTACTGTAGTACCACACACGGGATCTGCTGCCACCGTGAACCTCTTAAACAAAAACCCTTTTTTTTTTCCTTTGCCTGCGGATGTCTGGTTCTTGCCATGAGCTCACCCACAACAAAAGCTTCTTGGAGTCCTGTTGGGCTGGAGCTACCACCTCCTGAGCAACAGCGCTTTTCCTGTCATTCTCTCACTTGCTAGACATAGCAGCCCTATGAGTATTTGGGTGGGGAAGGAAGGAGATTGCAACATCCATAAAGGGAAAAAAAGGGAAGGCTCGTCTGTCTCTCGCTATTCAAGTTCAGCTGTAAAACTTTCCTTGGACTTTGAAAACTGAGCTTTGCCGTGCAGCGAGTACGGGCTGTGGAAGATGTCAGCCTTTGAAGTTAGTGCTTTAAATAGGCAACTGCAAACGGCATCCTACTTCAAGCTTTTGTAGCAGTTCTGCTGGAGTCTTCTGCATTTCATTCCTTTATTTACAGCAGAATGCAGTGAAGAGCCCTGAAGCACTTTGAAGTGCTTGGAAGCTAATTGCTATTTGATACAATGCATTACTTCATAGTTCTTAATCTGTGGGCAATACTTTTCTACAGAGCTACATTGTTCCTGTTTTTAATGCCAGAGATGAGGGTAAAAGCTTTGGTTGCACTAGGAGTTGACAGGTAGAGTTTAACAGTTTTTTTCCTATTCTGATACGAGGTCTGAATGTGCATGGTGAGTTGGAAGCGCTTTCTGCTGCCCTAGCAAGAACGAGTCTTCAGTATTTGTAACGCCTGCCTTTAGCTATGTGCTTCAGTTCCCCTAAATTGAAGTGGCCTTGTTAAGTGCATGAAGAACCATATGTCCATGGAGAAGTCAGAAGCAGAGAATGGAATCCATCTTTAATTGCCTTACTGGTGCTTTTTTCCTAAGTTACTGGTGACAGAATTTGCAGTATATGCATGGTGAGAGAGAAATGCAGTCCAGAAAGGGAAAACCTCACTTCCAACAATACTTAATTATGTTCCAGAACTTGCTTAGCTCTCTTGGGAAATGTCCTTCCTGTATCCATTGTCTTCATGTGTTCTTAATCATTCTTGGTCATCTCTGAGCTTCTGGAAAAGTGTTTCCCAGGGCGGAGGTAAGAGTTTGCACGTTGCTGCCTGGCCTCTCGTGGTGATGTTGTGTTAATCAGGAGCACTGACTCACAGAAAATAAGGGTTAGATGATTGAAGTGATTATTTGTCGCTTTTGTGCTCTACAGGATTGTTTCCTGCTGGACAAAATAGCCCAAGGCCTTTTACTACTATCCTCGTGAGAGTCTTTCTTTCCGTAACTCAAGAGGTTTCCAGAAACCACCTCCCTTCTTCTCATTACTTCTTTGTAATCTATGATTGAATTCAGGATAACTCAGTTTGCAGTGATGGAGTCATATTTCAGCTCCATCTCTGTCTTTCTAACAGCCAAGTGCCCCCTTTGGTCTAGAGCATAAAGGGAGCAAACCCATCTGTTGAACTGTCCTGAGTGCACCCTTTCCCTGTGCTGCTCCCAGACCTTGTCCCTGAACCTGACGCAGTGACTGTAATGGCTGAGTCCAGTGTGAGGCTTGAAGAAGTTCTCAGCACCTGTAAAGGCACAGTGCTGTGGGGTTTGCTTTGGTTTGCAGTCAGCTGTTGCGATCTTGTTAGCAGTTCCCTCAGTCCAACTCAAAAGGACAGCAGTCTGCTGAACTGAAGTTCGGTATTTCAGAAAGGATGAAATACCAGTTGCTGTTCCTCAGCCAAAACAAATGCGCTGTGAGCTCCTGGCTTTTATTGTAACAGAGTGCTTGGATGCTTCTTTGTGAAGGTACAGCACAGCAAGCAGGACATCCTTCTGATGAGACCGCTGCCTGCTGTGTTCTGCTGCTTTTCCTCTTTCAAATTAGGGTTCTGTATTTATTATCAGTGTACTTATGTGTAGTTGTCTGCAGGGCATTAATCTTAATGTTTTTTCCTTTTTTTTTGTTCCATGTAGGATGATGAGAGTATGAAGTACTTAACTCATGAAGAGCAGGATGTTCTCACGTTCTTTGAGGAAACCATAGATG